>JANSTP010226770.1:0-11408 GCA_025330745.1 Cladonema radiatum | reverse complement strand
GTAAAAACTGCCCCCCCCCCCCAGGTTAAATCCTGAAATACTTAACCAAATGAAATGAAACTTTGCACATACATAAAGTACCATGAGCACTTTCAAAAAATTGAAAAATAGCCCCCTAAGGTCACGTGATTAAGTGATGACGTCATCAAAAATGCCGAAAAATGCGTTATTTTCTAGTTCTTAGTGCCAATTTTCAATATAGTCATATCTACACATGTAAAACAATCTAGAACTCGATATTTTATGTACTAACTATACATAGATACAATATATTTGATAGAAATTTTAACAAAAAATGCCAAAAAAAATTTTCGCATAGGAATGAGGGAATTTCCGAGGGAGAAATTTTTTTGGAAATTTCTGCGGGTCTAATCTGTAAAAATGCGCTAAAAATACTTCAAAACTGCACAATTTCAATCAAAATTTGTTAAAGGTATTGAAAAAAGTAATAAATTATTGAATTTGACATGTCACCATTATTTTGACAGTGATGACATCATCATAATCTCTCAAAAACTGAAATTTCGACTTTTCGCTGCTTTATTGACATGTCACGTCATTATGACGTCAAAACGATGTGAAAATACTTCCGACATATCCCCAACTACTTTTGTCACAACAATTTGTCACAGTACTAAGCCATAAGACTCTGTAAAACTGGTTTTATCATTACTAGTGCTGAAAAATGGTGATACCTAGGTCATATTATGACGTCATAACTAGCGACTAGGGCCCAGACCCTCCAAAATTTTGCAATAGTTGGGTGAAGAAAATAAATTTTATACACTCAGTCAAAATTTCATCAAAAAATATTAACTACAGCGGAAGTTATTAAAAAACGTTTCCTGGGGGGGGGGAATATACCCCTCCCCCACCAGGTAAAATAGGGTTAAGACATTTCCAGTTTTGAGCTATTCTGGCCTATTAGCTGGTAGAGTCCCTCATGACTTTTTAGGCAGTAACATCCAAAGAAAAATCCTCAATTTACCACCACTGGAATTAATGACATAAAGAAATTTTTCCTGTCAGTCAAAACATTCTCACCATCAGTCAATGACCTACGGTTAAATTGCGACCTGTCTACATACTTTTACTGGTCATCTGCAAAAGATTTCTTCATTAGAATCTATATTTTTAAGGTTAAAGTTTCATGATATCAGTAATCTGATGTCCTTTTTATCTTACGGCTCGTAAATTTTTTTTATACCAACAATCATCTAGTTCATCCTAAGTTGTCTGGATTTCAGATTTATCCCATTTCATTGAACCAAAAAGTTTCGATACATGGGTAGTGTTGTTGCTCACTGAAATCTGCATCATATAAACCTTCGTTGCAAAAGTTTTAAAAATACTTATTGGCAACATGGAACTCTAACTTTTTGAAAATCTATTTTCATACAAATCAAAAATCATAACTGAATTTTCTACTTACAGATTAGCGTCGTCAGAAATTGTCGTCCGTCAGTCCGTCCATTCAAGGCGTCAAAAATGAGCGTCATATTTCTAGGTTTATTATCACTCATGCTTATAAATGCGATGATTGTCATTGGCTATGTCATCATGAACGATAAAAAGTAAATTTTTTGTTTCATATTTTTACATATGTGAGGTATGTAAAGGTATTTTACATACGCTACGTATTATGTGAGGTTTGGGAAATTCAGGAAGACGTGAAATTTGGACCCCACATATCATATGGACTCATTGTCTTTGTTTATATTGCTTGGATCACTCGCTAGCTTCTTGTCTATGCAATTTTTTTTGGAGGCCTGTGACGACTCTGTGAATCGTAGAATATATGATCAAACGCAAGAGGTCTATAATAGTTTTGTGTAACGAAGATTTTTTTTTTGAAAATTAATGAAAATTTTCTACTCTCTACATATTACCTAAGGCGCAAAATTTTGTCTTAATCTGACAATCCCATTAAAGATTTGAGATCCCATTAACGATCCTGTTGATTCTCAGAATAGGAATTTCGAAAAGTAAAGATATTTGAGAAGTTAGATTCAATTCCAAACGAATTCTGTGGAATCCGCCATAATTAATTTGGGATTCGATGATTTCCTACAACAAAAAACAAGGTTTAATGAGGACGGTAGATATAGAAACCGAATAAGATATCAGAGATAAAAATCCTTTCATAAAAGTGTTTTTTGCCATCGAATGAATGCGTCTAAAGTATGAGCGTGAAATTGAACAACTTAGATATTTGTACATTTGCTTTATCTCCTGAGATTTGCTAATCTGTAAAGACGGTCACCTTTGGCAACCAAAAAAGACACCAGGTTGCTGTCTTATACAGTGACCGTTTTGTGCAAGTTCTACTGTATATCCAAAATAATATAGTATAAATGTGTATTTTTAGATTGAAACCGTCCGTAAATTGTGGACCTTTCAGGTATCAATATTTAGTTTTTTTGGTTTTTCCATTTTCATATTTTTGTTATCTCATATAGAAATATATTTCGGCAATAAGAATCTGACATCTATTTTCAGGCGAGATTTGATTATCCAAATAGATTGTTGAAATCGGGTTGATCATTGCGGAAAAGAAATTTGATCATAGCTTATCTTAAAAAATGTATTTTAATGATCGCTGAATATCTTTTAAGTAATTCCCCTAATAAGAATTTTTTTTTTTTTTTTTTTTTCGCAATACTCAAATTTTCGATCAAGAAAATAGGACTATGTTATAACTTCTTGGTTAGAATTCTCGAATATACAAGGAATTTTGCTGTTCTGCAAGAAATTTTCATGATAAATTTCTCGTTTACAGAGATACGGAACGCATTTACGATGTTGTAAGCGAAATTATTGATGACGATTTATCGGAGGTGAAAGAATTCATAGAAGTCATATCGTCGCTTACATTTATCGCTGTGTTCTTCTTTCTTGTCAGGTGAGTGAGAAAGTATCTTATTTCATGAAACGTTTACGTCCACTTTTTTCTAAGAGCTATCGTAGAAAGTATACATCTATATATAATATGCGTAGTGTGAGATTTAAATATGGTCATGTGATTTCCTTATTTTGAAAACGAAAGCATTGGCTCAAAACCGTGTCTAAGAAAAACCAATCAGAAAACGCCAAAAAATTCTCGGGAGAAACCACTCCAATGTTCTGGCCTTATTCCATGAAACTTTCCCTATAGAAAACTGCGAATAATTGCAATGGAAAAATTTTCCATAACTCTACCTGTAATTTGCATTTAGCAACCAAACTTGGTACACATATACCCCAAATTGTTCTGAACATTATAGGCCAATTTTGATGATTGGTTACAATAGCAACGACCTATGACGTCATTAAAAGTTCAATTTTCAAAAATTTTTATAACTGGACTTTTCTTTTGCCTTTAGTACCCAAACTTGGTACACATATACCCTAAATGGTTCTAAATATTTTACACCAATTTTGACGGTTGGTTGCTATGGCAACTGCCTATCTTTCACTCATTTTTGCACATTTTTGAAATAAGAGAAAGTGCACTGTCAACAAGGGATTGCGTACTGTCAACAAGGGATTGCGTAGCGATCTCTTGCTTGGACTGCGCTAGCAGGCCTGTGCGACGCTTCAGCGTCATGTGATGCTTTCTCGGAAGAGAGAGGCTATAATCCTGTTAACGTCGCAACGATCTATGATTATAATAGTGCACTAACTTTAATATAAAGTAACTTGATGACAAGTCCAATAATCTAAAACATATATTCGAGATTTTAGAGCCTTGATTCAGATATAGGATCGCTCAGCGATCTGGGACTGTACGACGGGCCAATACGACGCTTCAGCGTCATGCGACGCTGCGTGCAGCTAGTCTATACATAATTTGCGTAGTGTGAGATTTAAATATGGTCATGCGATTTCCTTATTTGGAAAGCGAAAGCCAAAAAGAAGATTCTTATTGGCTCAAAACTGTGTAAAAGAAAAACCAATCAGAAAACGTCAAAAAACTTTCGGGGGAATCCACTCCAATGTTCCTGGCGCTATGCGTATGAAACGTTCCGTATAGAAAACAGGGAATAATTGCAATGGGGAAAATTTGCCATAACTTCACCTCTGATTTGCCTTTAGTGACTAAACTTGGTACACAGATACTCCAAATGGTCCTGCTTTTTGGGGGGCCATTTTTGATAGTTTGTTGATGTGGCAACGGCTTATGACATCATTAGAGATTCAATTTTCAAAATTTTCTATAACTTGATCTGTACTTTGCCCTTAGTGATCAAACTTGATACACGTATACCTCAATTCGTTCGAAAATATTTAAAGTCAACTTCGACCGTTAGTTTCTATGACAACGGCCTATGATGTCATTAAAAAGTCATTGGGATCGCGTAGCGATTCCTATCTCGACTGCGTCAGCAGGCCTAACTGTCGTCATTAAAGGCTGGATTTATTGGCAAGGGATCGCGCAGCAATCTCTTGCTGGGACTGCGTCGGCAGGCCAATACGACGCTTCAGCGGCGGGCGACGCTGCGTGCAGCTAGTAACTTTATAGTTCTGAAGACGTCCAGCTTTTTAGATTCCCAATAGGAGGCGTTGGGTATTTTCTCGAAATACGCAAAAAAGATAAGGAAAGAATTTGAAAGAACCTGAAATTTTCGGTTTTTTTTAGACGCCCTCTATAAATGATAATCTCCATTAATTTTTCGCGGAGCTTAATAGCGAAAATGCGTTACAGTATTTGCAGTTTTTTTGTGGAAGAAATTGCTCTTTTTTATAAACAAATTAAATTCCGTTTTTGAAAATAATTCTTCGAATCCCACTTTATACTAGAAAGAATTTCTCTCACTTTTCCATATGAAACCTTATGATACGCATATTTTTTTTTTAGTTTGATAGCTTACTACTTCCGTATGAAAAAACAATCGAATGAGAAAAAAATCAAGCTGCTTAAACATCAGCTTTCATTGGTAAGTTACTTCAAGATAGTTTTGCTTTTTCAATTTGATTCGTCTAAAAGAGGTTTTCGTCGAGAAAACTTTTAACTGGCTAAGCATTTTGCCAGAATTTCGTTGTGGGTAAGTTGTCTACCGCATGCAAGTCATTTATACACTTAAATCCTGTCAAAGCATAAACGAGGGAGGGGTAATACCAGGGTTTCTAGATGGGTTTGACTACCGATACTGTAAACAGGTTTGGTATCCCAAACATTGATCTCAAAGAAAAATGAAAAATTTATCTCGATTTTATTGAAAAATGGAAGAGAGCTGTCGATAAGCGTAAATCTTTTGGAGCAGTTTTAACGGATCTGTCAAAGGCCTTCGATTGCCTTCCACATGATTTGATCATAGCCAAACTCCATGCTTATGGCTTTGTCGAAGCAAGTCTTAAACTTGTTCACAGTTATCTTACAGGGAGAAAACAGAGAGTAAAAATAAACGATACCTTTAGTTCCTGGCTCAGTATAATTTTTGGTGTTCCACAAGGGTCCATTCTAGGACCGCTTTTATTTAATATTTTTATTTGTGACATTTTTATGGAAATTGATGATATTGACTTTGCCAGCTATGCAGACGACAATACTCCTTATACAGAAGGTGATAATATTGACGAGGTTATTTTAAAACTGGAAAAATCGACCAATGAACTGCTTGAGTGGTTTTCCCAAAATAAAATGAAAGCTAATGCGGACAAATGCCACGGACTATTAAGTTCTGTTAGTACCCATAATTCAGTCACAGGAAATGCAACCATAAAGTCCACTCAATGTGAAAAGTTACTTAGTGTGAAAAAAGATAATAAGTTAAATTTTGAAAGTCATATAAGCAATATGTGCGTAAATGCTAGCCGTAAGTTGCACGCTCTCTGTAGAATTAGTCCCTTTAACTATGCATCATAAGAACTTGCGTTCTCTTGCAATTGAAATGTATAAAATTCGCAATGGCATTTCTCCGGAAATAGTATCCGAATTGTTCACACTTCGAGATGAACCATATTACTATTTGAGAAATTCTCGCACTTTTGAAACTCCAAATGTGAACATTGCACGTTTGGTGACAACACTATTTCGTTTCTTGGTCCTAAAAATCATGGAAAACCTTCATGGTTGTGCAAAATCCACTTTTTTTTTTGTTCTTGTTTTTACCTTGCAGACTTTAATTAGCGTCCTAAAATGTACTTTTTTTGATGGCTATGTATTCTTTGTCAACGTAAAATAAATTAATAATAATAATAATAATAATAGTAATAATAATAAAGACAACTAAAGCTGTAATACAGGTAGCTAAGAAGCCACTAAAACATACCTTGTGATAGTGTGAAGGATTTATTTGATGAAAATAAACGAAAACCGCATTCAATGATGTAATCTTTCCTTCTCTTTTCCGCCTCATTTCCATGTATGCGATGCTTGATTGGACGAGACATTGGAATAGACCTTCCCCGCGATGACGTAACTTTGATACTTTCGAATGTTTTTCATTCTTCCCCTCGTTTCTTGTTTTGAAATCGCTTTTCTAGCCAATGAAATGCAATGTTTTCACATGATAGCGAGGCGGAGAATAAAAAAAAATTCGAAAAAGACGGGTGACGTCATTGCGGGAAAGGTCTATTATGAAGTTTGATTGGACAATAAGCAATAAAATGACATCGTTTTTTCTCGAAAAAGAAGCAGAGAAGAGAAATGCCAGGTGTTCACAGTAACAAATGATTATGTCATCGAATGCGGTTTCTGTCTATCAACTTTGTATTTGATGTATTTATTAATATATGAAATTGAAGGGCCGTGGTGGTACAACATTTCCATATGTTTTCAGGCTGGACAAGACAAGCAGTTTTTGTTATCAAAATTACGCTTTATGACACAACAAAACGAACAGCGAAGTTCATAAACTTTTGTAAATATATATAAATAAATATTACAAATTTAATTTAAGATAATAATTTCAAAATTTCTTTAATTATGTAAAAAATGAAATTTGTGTGGTGATTCATTTGTATTGATGTCATATTTTTATGAAAAATATCTTTTAAATGAAAATATTATTTTTGATGGTGTGCGTGCGTGTGTAAATTTACGTGTGCATCTGTACTATCTGTATTTATACCTGTGTAAAATTTTTTGTATAAAACTCTTTGTATATTTTTATATAATGCAGTTGATTTTTCTATTACAATCAATTTGTCCATCTTTGCATAAATTTTTTGCAATAACTGGAACTTCAAACTGAAATTGGTTTCCTCCATAAATACCAGTTAAACTTGTTATTTTGATTGAGACATGATGTTTTACGTCATTTCCAATTTCTTTAACCGATGTCTGCTAGGAATTCCGATTTCTATTTTTTGAATCTGATTTTTGACATTATGGCAAAAAATGTTGGTGTCATCACCTTTTGGTCACATGGCCACATAAAAGGTTAGCAAATTGGTTTAAGTTTCGTTGGTCCAAGTTTGGTTATGATCGGTCTATTAGAACCGGATTTATAAGCGGCCAAGTGAAAAGTTCAACAAAGCCTATCTCAGGTAGGGTTAAATAAATACACGTTGTAAAGGTCACTTTAGTCTTTTTTATTGCTTATAAGAAACTTATGACGTATTGTTCTGTTAATGTTTAAGTTGAAAATATTAAGAATTAATAGACCCAGATGTTATTTTTTATTAGGAAATATTTATACATGCGTCCTTACTGTTACAAAAATATCAGGTTCGGTTCGTTTGTGTACTATCAATTGAAATTTGTCAATCTTCATTCGTATATGTATGTTTCGTATAGTTTCTTATAGCGTGTTCTTCGTGGCATTCATGAGGTCTTCCAAGTTTAGTCTTACTAAAACTCTTGAAAGTTCTCGAATAGGATCGTTTGATTCGTTAAGAAATAAATTTTTGTTCGTTCTCTGAAAGATTTTTAAGAATTTAAGATAAGAATTATTAAGCCAAAAATAAGGTTATGAGGATTTATTTTAGAAGTAGCATCTACTAAACTTATTTACGTTCATTCGAGTATCAATCATTTCTACTATAGCCTAGTCCTCAGAACCTTATTACTACCGAAAAATTATTGAAGAAATCTCATTGGGAAGCAAGAGCAGCAGTTTTCAAAGCTTCATTTTCATTTTCAAATGTACGAAGGAGCACTCGTCAAAACATCAATTGTTTGTAGTAATTATGGCCGTCCTTATCTAAACCCAGTTTTAATTACCTTTCCCCATTTCTCAGTTCCTTATCTAAAGAACTTTCTCGATTACATTCAAATATTTTATGAATGTACAAAACACAACCTCCGTTTGTTATCTCTCCCATATGCAATACTCTTCGTTTTCTCCATAATTTTTAATTAGCTGATAATTGACCTATTTAAGGATGATTTTGATTCATTCTTTAAAATTTCATTGCCAATCAAAATTAGTTTTATTTTTTCCCCTCATGTTTTGTTTTTCATAGTGGATATAAATGTATTAATTTAAAAATTTACATGGAATGAATAGTAAATTTTTTTCATAAAGCGTCGTTCCAACATTTTTGTATATTGAAAATTATACGTAAATATAAATAATGCAAATTAGTATTACTGGTTTTAAATTCTTTGAGCCTATGTCAACTCAATAGTTACTAGTAACTATTTAAATGTTTTGATTACTGGATCACGTATTGTGTTTGTGGTCATTGCATATCCTTAGATATAAAGGGATCAGGTCAAGGTAGCTTGGTTAGTCAAAAGGCTTTGGTTCAGTTATTTGCAGATGATGATCATCTGGACCAGTTAGTTATTTTTTCACTCATTACTTTTTCTGTTTTCTGACGATTTTTCAGATTAAATCAAGAATGAGATTATGTATGCACGTTCGTTTTATAAAACACGATTTCTATTTTTCAAGCTCGAAAAGGCAGAAAAAATTCGATGATGACGTCATCAGGAGTTGGCTCCTTCAAGGGCTAGTTTTTTTGTTTTTGAAAAGTTGTTATATATGGTGGGTTGTTATTATGCAAACGGTAATCTTTACCTAATTTGTGCTTTTGGTTCCTGACATATCCGGCTTGGGTAAATTTGGCCCACTTCGAAACACTGAGTAATTTGCAAGATCAAGCCTGACTTTTGGGCTACTGTAATCATGCTTCATCTCAGAAAAATATTTGTCTGTGACAAAATTTGCCATATAGTGATGATAATCAAAAGAAAAACAAAGTTTATAAGTTTTAAGGGGCCTTGGAATTGAGCACCTCCTTTGGCGAAGAAAACTAACTGACATTATCGATCGGACTATAAATCAGTGATGACATCATCAAGATAGCGAACCTATAATTTCTTTAAAATTTTGAAAAGAGCTTATATTGTTCTACCAGCATGCAAATTTTCAAGTTCAAACGACCTTTGGTTCTTGGGAAAAGGAGGTAGGGTAAACTTAACCCTCCTCGGGCCGAATGACTCCCCCCAGGGCTGAATGGGGTTGAGAATATTCAACGATAGCTTTCTTACTACTATCTTACTGTAGAGTTCATACAATGAGCATATGTAATTTTTCATGCTTTAAAATAAGTTCCCTTTTTATAATTTGCCCTTTCAAAATTGAAAACCTTCCGACGGCCCTGCAATCGAAAAAAGTTCAACCTGTATCTACATAGACCCATTTCATGTAAATGTGATGGGAAGCAAATATAAATATACATACATAGCTTAGCTTAGAATATCCCTATCATTGCTAATATATAATTTATATGGGGCTAATGTGCAGTCAAATGAGTGTACATTAATTGCTTTGTTGGAAAGCTATGGATTTCACATCAAGATTCTCTCGAAAATTCTCAAAACTACTGTACTTAGAATTTTCTTATTTTTTGGGGAATTTAAATTTTTGTTGTCACCATTTTCAATTTTTTGATAACATTGGGTCGAATCATACACAAATATAATGTTTTTTGTACAATTTAAATCTTCAATACTGCCGAGGGGTACCAGACATTTAAACAAGAAAAAAGCCCAGGCTTCATTGTTTTGTTATGCAAGGTAACATATACAGTAGTTGATCTGTCATTTTCGCCGACAAAAAAAATTATTCACTTTCTGTATAACAAGGAAAAAAATTATGGTCTGTTTTTGACGTTCTTTAAAAGAATCAGGACAAATTTTCGTATTTTATCGTTATTACTTAAACTTAATTTTCCAAATTTTTAAAAATTTTCGGTCCTCAATTTGTTTTTAATATCTCAATTTAAACACTGCATTCTGGCCGCCGAAACGTATAGCAATGGTCGTAGTTTGAAAGGTGAATAGCATCTAGAATTGCATAATAGACTTTTTGAGCGAACATGGTTTCAATTAAAAAGGTAAGCACTCTGTAAAGTTATCGTTTTCTAACAAGGTGCATGTTTCTAAGAATAGTAGCTAACAAAATGTGGGAATGTTGCGTTCTTAAAAAAAACGGGGGTTTTGTGAACAAAATTATGAAAAGTTTAAAAACACCTAAAAAACTCATTATTTTTTGGGAAAAAACATGGAAGGGGTATATTTCATGAAAATAGGCTAAAATAAAATAATAATGGAGTTCGCTATGCCCAAAATACCTTTTTTTCATATTTTGTCATACCTTGTAAGAAAATTAAACTTTAAAGACCTCTAAGTATTTGATTTATTACCTTCAAAACCATGTAATTACAAAAAATACCTATGATTTGTGGTTTTAAGATGCATAATTACTCAATGAATGAATAATGAGTGAGAAAAAAACAACAATAATGACAGATTTTTGTTATGGTAAAATCTGTCGAAAAAAAATTATTTTAATCTTTTAATATCTGAAAGAAGAATGTTTAAGCTAATTATAACATTCAACAAAAAATTTTTAATAACATTTGAATAAGGAGTGTCACCAACGTAAAGTTTGAAGTTATTAACGTAAGCATAAACGCTGTTTTTTTGTTTTGTTCGTTCATGTTTTTGTCGCTGTAGGTACTGTGAAACGGGGTGACTTTGTTGATTATGTTTTCTACCCTAGTTTTATTGTCCGTAGAGCATATTTTCCACAATTTTTTATTTCTATATTCAATTTTGACCAAAATAGCTGTAAAATACACAAAACGTTTAGCATTCAAAATACCTGCTCATAGCATTATGTCAGAAAGTAATCTAATCAAGTCAATGTTTTTGCTCACGAAAAGTATTTTCGAAACACAGTTTCAATTATCAGAAACAAAATACAATAGTCGTGCGATATTCACATCTCATCTGCAGTCCCCAATTACAAGACCAAAAACATTCTTGATAGCCAAAGAGAAGCTAGTTTAGCTATTTCCAGTGATTTTAAGAGATAACATGCTTCAGTTTTCACATGGCCGCTTTGAGTTGCAAGGTCCGTGGCTAAAGCCCACCTTCTCCCCGCCTCCTTTAAACAGCCACTTGAAGCTACAATCATGGACAAAAATACTGTAGACAATGAGTAAATTCTGCCAGGTCTGGGATTTTCAAT
>JANSTP010226659.1:0-11410 GCA_025330745.1 Cladonema radiatum | reverse complement strand
TGTATTTTCTTCTAACTCCCGTAAATATTTTTCTTCATTACTAAGTTTGTCTTTAAACAATGGAGAATCATAATCATCATCATACACCTCAATTTCTTTCTCATTTACAATCCCCAAATTTTTAAGTCTTAAAATTTTAAGTTTAAAATAGTATATGACTCCCATTGCTACCAATCAATCAAAGAAGTGCTTTGGCAAACATACACCATTATTTTTAGTTAAGTTTTTTTCTTTTTCAAGTGTTTTAGTACTCATATAACCAAAATTGAAAATAATTTTCTTAATAATATCCCCATACTTGCTAAAAAAGCCAGGGGACAAGGCAAAAAGTAACGATTTTATGGATGACGTCATCAGAAAATGCTGCAAATGAGTGCGAATTATTTTCCTTTCTTAGACTATGACTAAGTTTAAATAAAAATCCCAAATAATGTCAATAAATCTCATAAAACATCATCTTTTTGGCTGAAATCTCTAGTTTCCTGTCTTTTGGGGGCAAAATTTGGTTGTTGAAATGAGGTCATGCCCACATGGTCAGTGTTATTTTCACAATATTTCCTGATAATAATTTCACTTTTAGCTTGTATAATTTGAAAATAAAGTGGGAATGCCTCTTGTAGTTCTTAAGCCTGTTTATTTTGAAATATATATGCAAATATTTTTGAAAACTTTGAGTTAAAACGAATAAAAATGATGACGTTATCAAATTGCCGATCTCCATAACAACCGAATCTTTTTCGAATTGTTTACAAACAACCAAATGATAATCCTAGAAAGTTTCACGCGAAATGGTATTGTGGTTCAGGATCCCCAAGCATGCGAATGACTGAAAAGCCCTGGTGAAATAGGGCATATGTCAAGCATAGCATCTTCGAATATCCCACAGGGGAATATTTGTTGCCCCACTTTTAATCATTAATTTTGGCTTTTTCTCACAATATAAGGATAGAACTTTCATAAAAAGCATAGAAATTTAGTTCTGCAAAAGTGTCACACCTGACCCCCCAAAAGGCACTTGTCTAAGTGTGTAAGAAGATCAAGCAACCTGGAAAAATTTGAAAAACAGTGCTAATAGGTGTATTTTCTAAACGAATAGGTGAAAGATTCAACATATATTGTTGGCTAAAAAACAACAAGGGAGGAATGCAAAGTGAATCTTTTACTGATCTTCCACAAAAACGTCCCATGAAAGCCTATAATTGATATTTTTAAATGAATTAAAAGACAAAAAAAATGAAGCTAAGCCTTGCTAAGAGCTTGATTGTAATTAGTGATTTGTGATATTTTCCTTTTTTTGGATATATAAAAAATCGCTATGGTGGAGTGCATGTAGGAGCATAGCTTGAAGAATTGGCCCTCATTATACTGATTTAGTATAATAACACCTTAGCATGCTCAAAAATGTCAAAAAAGTATGTTTCCTAAGTGGTTTTTTTGAAAGAATGAGAAATTTAATTTTGGGCAAAAACACACCAACGGAGGAGTGTAGAGAATGGGCTGTTGGCAATGCACAACTTTCAAAATATGTTGCAAATAGATTTTTAAAAAATTAACATTGTGGTCGAATTTGAGCACACAGGGTGGGAGTAATTAGAGCAATCTTCCGTTTTTGAGTATATAGAACATCACTGCGATGGAGTGCATGTATCGGCATAAGTTGAAAAGTTGAACATGAATTTTTTACTACCACTCAGGTTTCCTAAGAGCTGAGACCCTAAGGATTCCAAAAATGTATAGAATGTCCATCCACTAAGAGGGTTTTCTAAACGTGTCTAGTTATGGAGATATGAAATTCTGCTCCCTGACTTCTTGATAAAGTATTTTTATTATTGCATTTGAAATAGGCATTACTAAACGAAACATTTTCATCAAATGAAAATCAATAAAATTAGTGACTATGAGTGTTTTATCATCTAGAATCTGCAATATATTAGTATACCATAGAGATACTTTAACATTTATGAATTTTTGTAACCAAATTGTCCTTTTTATTTCAGCTTATAGAACATATATATACAATACTTTTCATAGGAAGAAAAATTGATAATTTACATTTATCCAAATCAAGTGTTTTATGTAGAAAATGTGGTGAAAAAACCCAAATGAAACAAGGATATACAACTAAATTTGCAAAGCATTATAAGGAGATAATTTTAGCCAGATTTCAAATAGATATTGGCAAGGACAATCCTGAAGTACATCCAACTGGAATTTGCAATAAATGCTACATGAAGATTTACCACCTTCAAAATATCCTGAGTGACAAAATCCAACCCAATATTCAATCTGTATATGCATATGAGCAACATAAAAATGAATGATGTCCGATATGTCATTCTTCAAATCCTGGAAGAAAATCAAGTGTTCAAAAATCTTCCTTACTTTCATTATCACACTTAGAACGTCTTGCAAAACAATATGGATTCATAACTTTTTCCAATAAATCAGACTCCAACTATATGTTTAATAAATACTTCCACAAAGAAAAACCTTATCTTCATATTTCAATAGTTATACAAACCTCAGATTAGTCATGGACAGTAAAAATTGTTGAAACACTCTTTAATATCCATTCTTTTGATGCTGAGTTGCCACTCCAATTCAGTAGTAATACAGCTGGATTCATTTTTAGCAAAATTTCAAAATGAAACATTTGTGTTTGAAATAATGATTTCCCAGAACTTATTAAATATAAGCAGGAGAAAGTTCCTTTTGAGAACTTCAAAAGCAAAGATGGTGATGATGTTGCTTTAATTCAGACAAATTTTTTTCAAACTTTTGACGATCTCTAAGTTATTAGACATATCTAATGTACAGTCCTAACTGGGAAAGAACGTTGTGAAGCATGTACAAAGTATAGGTCAAATCTGTTTGCAATAAAAAGTCGAATTCAAAGTCAAATTCATTACCAAAAAGACAAAAACAAAACAAACAATATATTTAGAAATCATGATGAATTACTAGAAAAAGTTAAAAAAACTTGAAAAAGAAGTGAAAACAGCTGGTGTGAATATTCGTCTGAGGAAGTAGAAAATCAGGAATTAAAAGAATCTGCAGTTGAAGTAGATGATGAGACTGAAGCTGTTTTAAATGAGACTATGAAGTTACAAACCTGTCCCTTCGAAGAAAATTCCACTCACTTTTTACTTTGGGAGCAACAAATGAAGCAATCGAACCAAGATAAAAGACCCATGCGTTGGCACCCTTTTTTGTGAGATGATGCTTAAGTATTTACCTTAAGTCACCTTCCACTTACAAGCATATTCGATTGTCGCCATTCTTGTATTTGCCATGCAAAAGTACTTTGCTCAAATATATCAATTTTTCTGATCAATTTCTTTCATCGCGTCGTCGCCTCGTGGAATACGAAAAATTGTATTTGAAAAGTTATTGAGGCAAACTTTTTCATGAAATCAAAACGAGCATATTTTCATGAAATTTCTATAAGTTGTCCGTCCATCTAATCTTATAAGTCTATGATAGAATTGGTGACGAACATAAGAATGAAAATACACACACGTTGGTCTTTAATAAATTCCATTCCTTACCTAGATCTAATGGCAGAATAAATACAGGAATAAATCGGAAAGGAAGGAATAAAATAACTCCTATTTCTTTTGTTAATGGTATTAATAGTAAAGACTTAAAAGATCTTTCAAACTACATAAGAGTTTCACTCACCACTATGAGAAAATCAGCTTTGCGTGAAGTTAATAAAAGAATCACAAATTGTCTACATGAGAAAAATTTTAACAAAGATTCGAGCCAATATTAACTTCAAGTTTTAGACACAATTGAGTCGAAATCGTGTAGGCCACTTATTAGATCTAATCGAAATGAAAAGAAGAAGAAAAATATTTGTTTGATTTATTTCCATAACAAAAGGGTTGAAATGATAAATGCTGCACATATTATACACTTATTGTCTAATCCAATAAGACAAAAGGTTTTTAACTTCCATAACTTCGTTTCCAATCTGGATATTGAAGAATTTATTAGGGATCCTGAGTCAAAACCATGCCCATGTGCCAGTTCAAAATTTAAGACTGGTACCAACTAAGGGATTAACGCAACTAACGCAATTAATGCGAATACGATTAAATGTTTGTTTACACAGCGATTAATAAGAGATATGGTTCACACTTGTGATATAACAAAATTAATTTGAAATGTTTCTCTAACTTTCAAAATGAGAAAATACTTAGCAGCCATAACATTAGCATATTACTGTTATTACCTACGAAAAAAAAAGTAAAAAACTAAAGAAAAGGAGGCAGTAGGTTCGAGAAATTTTTCGTCACAAGGAAGAGAGTGAATATAAAAGAAAAGTTCTTTTAAATATAAAAGTTCCTAACCTTCGCCAAGTGATCGTGAATATCACTTCAGGTATGCTTGGCTTTATAAATATTTAAGCTTTCCTGTTACAAAAGAAAGATGCTTACCTGAAAGATGCTTACCGTAGTTTTCCTTATATTTCAGGTATTTGAGAATGCCAAGAAAAAGGTTTGAGCATTTGCATAGCTTGGTTAAACCTATGATTCAAAAACAGAACACAAGATTTCGTCGATCGATATGCAGTGAAGAAAAATTGATAACAACGTTAAGATACTTAGCAACGGGATATTTGCATATTATAAACGAAACATGTCAAGCTATCTATCAAGTGCTTTTTCCAATGTATTTGAAGCCCCCAAGTACTGAGGAAGAATGGCGAAAAATTGCAACCGACTTCAATGATATCTGGAATATGCCCCACGTAATTGAAGCAATAGATGGCAAGTATATAGCCATGGATTGCCCTAAAAATTTTGGTATGCAAGATTACAAATACAAGGGGTTTTTTAGCCTGAATTTACTTGCTATATGTGATGCCCGTTGTAACTTTATTATGGTTGATGTTGGGCAGTAACGATATTGGTGTCCTGTTAAACTCTTAAATTGGAACTTATTTTGAGGAAAATACTCACAAAATTCCTGAACCTGAAAGCTTCCAAGATTTTTCCTTAGAAAAACTGTCCTACTACTTGGTCGGAGATGAAATTTTTCCATTAAAGCCTTGGCTTATGCGTCCATTCCCAGGAAAACTAACAGAAAGACAAAGAATTTTCAACTATCGTCTACCTCGAGCTTGGCACTGCATTGAAAATAGCTTCGGTATAATGGTGGCGCATTGGAGACTTTTTTGTGGACCTATCAGAGCAACAAGAGAAAACATGGTCAATTACGTGTTGGCTGCTGTCTCGTTACACAATTACTTACGGCAAACCGAAAATGCTACATATTGTCCTAGTGGATTTGTTGACTCTGAAGACATAGTGGAAGAATTAAACATGGCGAATGGGGAGGCATAGTTGGCGAGGGGAATAGCAGTTGCCTAACCCCACTTCCAAGAATTAGAGGGTCTTGGTATCAAGTCAATTCGATTAACATGCAAGCGACATTAACAGATTTCCTGTGCAATGCCAGAGCTGTTGATTGGCAACTTGATTACGTTAAGTTAAGTTAAGTTAAGTTTCATTTATTTAACGTCGGTTGAGCTCAGGCACACCATTTGATGGCCTATATAGACCGACGTCCTCGGGTCTTAGCGTATTTCGTGCTCCCATGTGTGCCTCCAACGTCAATTGACGGTTGCTCTACTAAACGACCCGAGAGTGAGCCGCCTCAAGGATTCGAACCTCAATCGTTCCGAATCTATCATCGGATCTTGCTGCTTTTGTAAAAGTGCTTTTGACGCTTGCCTTTCTTTTTTGTCTTCCTCGACCAAACTTTGAATTGTGTTTCAAATGGGTCTTGCCGTTTCTTTTTCGACCATTTTCTCTGACTTGGAACTTGGGACAAAGGTTTCTCCTTGGCAGGATTGCGGTTTTCATTTAATTCTTTTACTGAATTATCCTCCGTTTCATCCTCACTTGAATCATGCTCTTCGTAAACCCTACTAACACCACTTGCTTCTGGAGCTACTACAGACGGTGATTTTTCACTGCTCTCTGTCTCTTCCTGTTCCTCGTCTTGATCCTCCTCAGTGCCTTCAATGAAAATGGTTGATTTTGGCGATCTATGTAGTATGAAGGGAACCGCATTAGAAAGTTATATTCGGCTAAACCTTCTTTAGCTTTTGCCACATCTGACGCTGGCGCTCCCGATAGATTTGCCTTTTTAAAATCGTTTCTTTTTTTACTAAAACTTTTTTAAAAATTTTGTAGAGTTTTTCAGCTCTAGTGCCTAAAATAAATTAGAGAATGCAAATCAAAATTTAGCTACAACACACAAAGCAATAGTTTTACTTATAATGTGAGAGTAATTTTCTTACCATTCTTCCAACAACCTCCCATGCATTTTCTGTAACATGTTTGTCATGATATTCTTTTACGCTTTTGTCATAAATGCAAGGAAACCTTCGTACAACTTCTGCAAGTTTTTCATCCATTTAGCTCATTTTAGAAAACTACTTTCTAATGATAAGTGAAAACTAAAAAAAATCTCAAACAAAAATTTCCTCTCTTGAGAAAGTGAATTGTCTTGTTTGCATAGCCAAACAAAAGATTTGACATCATTTTCTAAAGAAGAAGCGATTATCACGATAAAAAATATCAGAAAGTTTTGATATTAATCGTGGCTTGAATCGTCGCGATTAACGTTCCATTCGCGATTATAGCGATTAACAAAAATGTTCACACTAATGATTATTGCGATTATGATAAATTTTTTTTCGGGTTAGTCGCGTTAATCCCTTAGTGGGAACCAGGCTTTAAGGATAAACACCATCAGCACATAGTTACGGGGGACCTTAAAATTGTTGAAAATAACAAATTAAGGAAAATATTGTCAAAGGGTCCTAAACTTGGAGAAAGCCAAGAGAAAGCAAAGGAATATATTTTCGCTGGACTAAGAGAATATGTGGATTCTTGGTGTAATAAAAAAGGTATAAGTGAGCAGACATTTCGTAGATGGTTTTCTACTATTGAAGAGAAGATGGATGAAAAGATAATATTGCTCGAGGAAACTCAAATTAAAAACCAGAAAAGACTATCTTCATCATCACCAGATATTAAATCAACTCTGGAAAAACTTCATGAAAACTTTATCCTAACACCTGTTGGCAAAGCAAACGGGAATATGGCTGCCGTTTGCAAACGTTTTTATGCGTCAGTTTTAATTAAGGAACTAGTGTTGAGAAATAACATGCCAAATCAAACTTATGAGCTTATTAACAATCAAATAACATTGGGCAAGAGGATCATTGTCGCCCGCAGATATACTGAAATATATATTTACAAAAATCTATCAAAGGCACGGTTTGTAATAGCACCAACAAAGTGCTCTCTCAAAATCCTTTTTAAAAAAAAAGCATCTATCTTTTCTTTATTCACGAAATAAATTGAGTCCTATAACCATAAATGTCAATACTCTTCTGGAGTTTTTGGGTTATCTAAGATAGTAAATCTGTAATCCAATCATTAAGCAAAATTTCTTCTCTAGGAAGAGCCAAATCCATTATAACTTTTGATTTCTCTACATTGAATACAAAGATACCACACGACAAACTTTTAGAGGTGTTAAACAATATTACTGACTTTTGCTTTAATGGTGGAGACAAGCAATGCATTAAAACTTCCAGAAAATAGGACCAGTGGATTAAGGACAAACCAAAAAAAGAAGCTTATTTTGACAAAGACTCCCTGAAAAATGCTGTGAAAAATTTCATTTCTAATGGCTTTTTCACAATAGGTAAACTTGTTTTTAGACAAAAAATTGGAATCCCTATGGGATCAGACCCTGCTCCGTTCTTTGCTAATTTGTTTTTATACTATAATGAAAGTAAATGTATAAACGAATTGAAAAAAAAAACAGATATAATCACTGCAAGAAAACTGTCTAATTTGGCTGCAGTGAATGATGACAACATATTTTGGGCAAATGCTCTGCATATCTATCCACCAGAACTTGATCTTAAGAAAGAGAACGCAGGAAACAATAGTGCCACATTTCTTGACTTAAATATTCAAATTGGAGAGAATCAATTCGATATTTCTCTATATTATAAAAGGGATGACTTCAACTTTGAAATAGTAAAAATGCCTTTCAAATCTAGTAATATCCCGAGAAAAATGTTTTATTGCGCTATTACTTCAGAACTATTGCGCATGTAAGAAATGAATTCTGCTAATCGTTATTATTTTCTGTGAAATATAGTGCCCAAAATCAAGCAATATTAACTTTTTGATGACGTCATTAATTATATATGGAAGAAATAAGTTATTGTTCATTATGAATTTACTCATCTAAACTACCTCAGTTTTGAAATAAAGACAGACATCTTATATGATTTAAGTCTAGGTTAATAATTTCTAATAGAACATTTCCCAAACAAATTCAATATTCTTTTCTGGGGAAAAATATTTTCCAATTTGTATTTTATTTCAAAATATATATTATTTGCTACAAATCTGAGTAACATCAAATTCTTAGTTAATATTGAAGTATAGATATTTTGAGCTTTGAAATCAGACTTGAAATGTCTCCTAATAATTAAGTTTTTGCCGTTTTTTATATTTCTGATGACGTCATCATCTGGTCACGTGACCTTAGGAGTCAATAACAGAGTTTTGTTAAACTAGCCATAGTACCTCGTATTCCTACGGAGCCTTATATCAATTAACTTGATATTGAAATATTAAATCAAGGAAGTAATTTTTAGGGTAAGTATAGCCGATTATAAGCAGGGGGTCAAGACTAAAAAAAGTAATTTCATATAATGACATATGTTTGCTTGTTTTCAAAAAGATTTAAAATTTCTTTAATATAAGTATATTGGAAACTTTAAAAGATTATAAAGCACTAAAACCTTTATCCGTTAAACTAACTAAATCAATATCCAAGTTTTTATTTTTACATCACTTACCCCCTGATCTTCAAAATCTTTAAAGGCTTATATATCACTACACAAGCATTTTGAAATATAGGTTTCTATATTTTTTGAGTCTATTTTTAATAAGCTTTCACTTGACATGTAAATTTTTTGATTTCTGAGAAAATTTTTTTGGCCCAACTAGGTACCATTCTGGTCCTGAAAATACACGCCAAAATCAAATTTGAGGTGGGCCCAAGTTTTAATTCGATCTTAATAATATAAAGAAATTTTGTGCCAATTTCCATGCTTTTAGCAAAAGTTGTAATATTTTGCACCAATTCCCCCCCCCACTAAAATGTCATAAACTTGGTAAGAATAGAAAGTTCAATTAGCACTTTCCAAAAATGTAAAATTTTGGTCCGTTAAGACAGTGATCATGTGATGACGTCATCAAAATACCTGACAATTGCCATATTTTCTAATATTCCAGGGTTATATTTGACAGCAACAGAAATAGACTTCTAAAACCATGCAAATGATAATTTTTGGTTTCAATGAGTAAAGCTATATGAATTTTTCAACAAATAGTCTTTAAACTCACAAGGTTTGAAAAATGGTCGAAACTGGGAAATATTCAGAGGAGGAAATAGTGCTTCCAGCTTTTAAAGAATTAAAAATGGCAATAATTAAACATATTCTTTATGAATAGCCATAAAATTACACACACTTATATATTTTCATGAGTTAAACAGATTTATGCCATTTTGGTATTTTACTACCCCCTTGAAAAGTGATGACGTCATGAAGTGATGACGGGTTTGGCCTTAACGTCAGAATGACATCAGAATGACATTACTATGATGTCATCAAATTGGTTCCCACTCACATAATAATTTTTTAGCAAATCAGAAAAGTAACATAAAAAGTAACATTGGCAGATATATATAAAGCGATTTTGAAAAATGTGCAAAACAAGTAGTTTTTTGAGGGGTAATATTGATAAAAACCTTTAAAAATTAGAAATGGGAACAATTATGAATTATCATAAGATTACACACACTTATGTATTTTTACGAGTTAAACAATTTTATGTCTTTTATGTGTTTTATCACTCTCTAGAAAAGTGATGACGTCATCAAAAACCTCAAAATAGCTGTTTTGGCATCAAAGCCAAAATGGCATCACAAAGACGTTATCATGACGCCATTCAATTGCTTTCCTCTCACATAATATATTAAAAAACATTCATAAAAGTTACTCTAATCGTACATTCGTACGATTACTCTAATCTTAATATAGGCGTCAATGGAAGAAAGAGGTTTAGATGTAAGTAACATGCGGGGTCAGTGTTATGATGCGGCGAGCGTGGTGTCAGGTAAAAAAGAAGGTGTTGCTGCAAAGTTAAAGCGAATTAATGAGAAAGCTTTATATACACATTGTTTCGGGCACGCTCTTAATTTATGTGTGAAGGACGCTTGTGACAAAGTCAAATGTTTGAAGGACACATTCAGCGTAACGCATGAACTATGCAAGATAATTAAGAAGTCACCTCAAAGAGAAACAATGCTGAAGAACTTGAGATTGGACTCTAAAAATGAAGATCTTAATGTCCACGCATTTTTTTCTGCATAACTCACTAATGGTTTGAAAAAAGCTATTCGGATCGACTTGATCAGACAAATTTTTTTGTTTTTGGTAATTGGAACACTCTTATTCTTTCTTCTTTCGTAGAGAAAAATGCAATATAAAGTAATTTTAATAACAAGAGTTGCTGTCGAAAAAGATATAATTTATTCAATGACGTTTTGTAGACAAGACTAATATGATTGGCTAATTAGATAATTTATTCTTTTGTTTTTAATCTTAATGTCCACGCATTTTGCGTAACACGTTGGACGGTGAGAGGAAAGACTCTCACATCAATTATTAACAATCATGATGAATTAATGAATCTTTGGGAGGAAGCTCTTACCATAACAAAGGATACTGAGAGAAGATCAAGAATTTTCGGAGCTCAAGCGCAAATGAAAAGCTTTTAGTATATTTTTGGTTGTGTCCTAGGTGAAAAGCTTCTTGTGCAGATCTTTCGGCAATTGAGGGTCGAGAACTTGCTGAAGCAGTTGTCCAAACCCTTAAAGCTGATCGATGCGAGAAAATCTTTGACCTCGTTTGGGAATTAGTTCTATCAAAAATCAAAGATAAAGATATAGATCTACCAACACTTCCTAGAAAAAGGAGAAGACCTGCCCGCTATGAAGATGGTGAATTAGGATATAACCATGAAAGCATTAAGGATGTTTATAAAGTCATTTACTTTGAGGCATATGATTTTGTTATCAATGCTATAATCGAGCGCTTTGATCAGCCCGACTATAAGATGTATGCAACGATGCAAAATATTTTACTAGCTCACAAACGAAATATTGACGTGGCTACTGAAATAAACAAAAATTTGTTTAAAGGGAACGAGGGAAAGGACGTAAGTTTTAAATCGTTGTATGGAGATGAGATTGATGTTGATCTCTTGATCAGCCAATTGAAAGTTCTACACACCCT
>JANSTP010226658.1:0-21086 GCA_025330745.1 Cladonema radiatum | reverse complement strand
TTACTTATTTATCTTACAAATGAATATCGATCTTTAGTCTTATCATAATCAATTTCTTAAGCCTATTTGTCATGTGGCGGAGCAGATCCCAACCCCCATGTAAACTGTTTTTTGAAGCTTTTCACAAAAATCCGTTACTTCTAAAGTTTCTTAACTTTCAGGTTACCGACATTCCAGTAGGACAATTTATCAGGGTGTGAGCCCAAGGGAAAAAACAGCATTGGACTTTAAACCACACTTTTAGCCAAAAAATAGATATTCAAACTATTTCGGAAAAATAGAAGTTTACAAAACCTTGTGAGACTTTCTATTTAGAAACTAGTATATAAGTAACATCCAGACGAAAATTTAGGTCTGGAGCATGTTTCAATAAGGGTTTACTGCAATTTTTGTATGGCCACCTTGAAAAGCTGAAAAAATCATTAATTTTTGCAGACCATGGTTAATAAGTGATGTCAACATCCCTGAAGTAACGACTCGACCATAGTTCTGATAGTTTCATTTTTTAAAACTAAGATCGTGCTATAAGTGTTCTTAGTTTGCTTATTGGACGGAATCCCTCCATGACTATCAATGTCAAAAATACGCCCTGAAAAAATAGAGTCAAAAACAAAATAAAAACAAAGTTTCGAAAATACTTTGGAATTTCTTCTTTCATTGGGGAAAACCCCGCATGAGAAAAGTATATGAGAAAGCTTATTTTCATTTTCATTTAACGCGTGAAAATTGGGTGATGAACAAACCAATCAAAGCCTCGCCAAAATTTCAATTTGTTATTAAATAGTAATTTAATGGCAATTTGAATTATTATTTGCTAAAAACATAAAATCGGAACTGTAATAAAAAAATACACCCTGATAATTTATCTTCAAGGTTTTCTACTCCATTGCTTTTAAGTACAGAAGATCAGATGGCTGTGTTTTAAGCAATGAAATATTTTAATGTCGACAATATTTAATTGAAAACTGCATCAAAAAATTCATGGTTTTATGTCCAAATAAAAAAAGACAGAAAATCGTAATAAAAGTTATAACATATCCTTCCTAGGGTCAAAACACTTACTGTATTAATAGTGTTGATAATGCTACCAGAAAAGAAGTAACTGCAATAGTTTGATAAATATGCTAATATTATTACTCACATCGGAGAGTAAAATATGGCATATCTTCATCTCAACTTTTTTGTTCTTATCGAAGATGAAGGCACTACGATGAACAATTAAAAAAAAAAATAAAGTCACTATTAGAAAAACTCTACCTTAAAAAGAAGGAAAATGTTCTCCGTTTCCGCAGCATCTTAAGTATAAAAGGCTCTAAGTACGAGGCTAACTTTAGGATCTCTGAAAAACGAGGGATAAAGCACAACGTTAATATGGAAGCCTTTTTTTTCTTTTACAGAATTATCTATGTTCAATAATAAATTCCATTTCTCATTACTTTTGGTCTCAAATTTAATCTTATCGTTTTTGAAATAAGTTGACTGGAAAGTCATTAACAAAACGCCAAATAAAACGAAACATCAAACATCAAGAAATTGATACCAAAAATCTATTCCTCTATTCCCAAGGCATTTTTTGTTTATGCTGTGGCACAAGGAAAGAAAGCATGTGAAAGAGGTTTGGTTATCACAGTAAAATAATTTTAGTAAATCAGTAGAGAAAAATAAAAAGTTACTACAACGTAAAAATTCAAAGTTGCTTTCATAAAAGCAGTAGTTTATATTCCAAATGCTGTGTTACTAAAAGCAAAATGAAAAAGATTGCAAAGACATGTCAACAAATTTTTTTAGTTTCAAGAAAAAACATGTGTAGTCACTTTTCAACAAGACTTTCGTTTGAAGAAGAGAAGCAATGCAACTTGTTTTGAACCTTAAAAAGCTGTTCATTTTCACTGTTTATGTGAACGTGTGCTTGAGTAAGAGATTTTACAAAAACAAAGGAATTGAATTACTGAACACGAAGTGGGACTGGCATTTTAGGTTCGAGGAAAATGAAGATGAGTGTTTGCACTTTTGTTTTCAAAATGAAAAATGCAAAGGTGTCATTGTAAGTATTGTAAGCAAAAAGTGCTTCTTGGTTGAGAACTACAACACTAACAAATGGCTTTTGATGAAGACTGCATCAGTTTTCACTTCAGACATGATTGTGTTTGGTAGAGATTCAGAATACGAGTTTTGTCTCAAAATGAATGGAAAATACATTATTAAAGTTTCTGAGATCCTAGAGACTCAACAAGCAAAAGATGGATGTTTAAAGTTCCATTTTAGTTTGAAAGGTCACTTGTTGGACGAAGATGACCAATGTTTGACAGGCTATGATTATTCAACTGGTGCTATAGGTAACCTGATGCTGGGAAAAGATGAAAACTATCAATGTTTCCAATCGTATTTTGGGTATTCTTCAAGAAATATCAGACAACTAAAACTTACAATAAGAGGGTTGGAGTTTTGTTTGATCATTGACACTAACGCCAATGTTTACTTCGACACTTGTGATAAAGTAAATTCAGAGATTTATATAGATCAATATGTCTAAAAAAGAACTAGTTTTAAGGGATATCTTTGTTTGAGAACAATTTTAATAAAAACAATTTCTCAAGAAACTTTTTATTTAACATTCGAAAAGATATACACTTTAGGCAATTTAGATAAAGTTCTACCCCGCTCGCTTTGTTTTCTTCGTAACTAGACAACCATAAATATAACCAAAATCTAAGATCCTTTTAATAATATTTTGAGGTTACTTGCGAAGCAAGAAATACCAGATGGCAAAATAAATACTACACTAATTAATATTTCTTATAAGTAAACTTGATGTGCGCAAAGATCTCTTTTCAAAAAGATGTATTCGTAAGAATGTATTTCCGTCTTTATCAGCTACTCCTTTTACTTGCTCTGAAAAACTGTTTCTGTAAAAGGTTTTACAAAAGCAACAAAATTGCACTTAGAAGTACCAATTGGCATTGGTTTGAGGACTACGAAAAAAATGAAGGCGAATGCTTACATTTCTGCTTGCGAGACAGTAAATGCAAGAGAATATTAATAAATAGTAGGATAAAAAGATGCTACATGATTGAAAGCTATGAAACAGAAAAATGGATTTTGATAAAGAGTTTTTTTCAGCCTTTACATCAGATGTTATTCCATTCAATGAAGATTCTTTGCTTCATTTTGCCTTATCTTTAAAGATGAGTATTTTATGGAAGAAAATGCCGCTTATTTGAAGACTGGTACAGGTATGTCTGACTGTCAGCGATTCCATTTCACTTTAGAAGGTCATTTACTAACCTCAACTGATGGCCATTGTTTGACAAAAAGTGACAAAACAGATCTTTCTTTGTTGGTAATGAAGCCGAAAAGACGATGTTTGCAAGTCTATTTTGAAGACACCAAACTACTAATTCGAGAACTTAAAGTAGCTGAAAAGGGAAACGACTTTTGCGTCACAATTAATAGAGACAATTACCTTGATATTGTTGACTGTAGTAGTGTAAAAATGTCTTAGAGAAGTGTCTAGAAACATGCTTTAGAAATCATGCTTTGAGAATCAATAATAGGAAAACTGTATGGATTAAATTATTAACAGTCTTCAATACTAAAGGATACACGATGTAAATACACACCATAAAATATACATAACACAATTATAGATATATGACATTTGTGGTATTTGCTGATTTTTGTCTTGTTGCCCTGAAAAAATTCTTTTAAAATCAGCTTTCCGTACCTTTTTCCCTACTTGGTTATTTTAAACCAGGCATTATTTTATTTTCAAAATGTAGCAACAAATCATTTCTTGCCTTGACCCTGGAAACCAGTTCAAAAAATTGGTTAATCGGTAAACCAATTTGAAAGCTGGTGACATTCACAATTAGTGCCTAACAGTAGAGTTTACAAATAACTGCGAAGGTAGTATTTCTAATATCTTTTGTTATTTTAATTGATTATTTATTATAATTTTCTTTTTTTTTGTTTTTGTGGATATGTACTGTAGTTTAAAATAATATAAGTTTATACTATACCTTAATCAGTTGTACAATTATTAAAACGAACCAAAAAGGCAAGATTTTATCTAGAATAAGCCTTTCTACTTCAAGATAGCCTTGAAATAGCAAAGACCTACTTCATCTTGAGAGATGATGGAAATAAAAATTAAGAAAACTTTTTAGGTAATAGAATGACTTAGCTACTGTGGCATACTTTATGCAAAATGTAATTATAAACCTATAATTAGAAATCAAAGTTGTAATTTTGAAAAGGAAGACATGAAGTCATTTCAACAGAAATATACCATCGTTAAATATACCATCGACACTTTCATTTTCTTGTGTTTACACATTATCACGTTTAGGGAGAAGTTAAACTTTTTTTGAAAGTTAAGTATGATTGGCAATTAAAAACAATTATCTTTAAAAGAACGAACCATGATTGATTTCTTATTGCCTAAAAGTGAACAAACCAAATCCTTTGGAAATTTCAGGAGAATTCCATTTTCAGAGTTAAAAATTAATGCCAAAATATTAACAGCACAGCTTTTTCTTCAAACTCCAGGTCTGAACCCAGATTGGTTAGAGTTTAAGAGACCTTCCTCTCAATATATTGGTGCAATTTAGCAAAGGTTAATTTTTCAAATTCTTTGCTGCATATAGGGAGTAACAAAACAGGTTTATAGTAGTTCACAAGCTGTTTGCTATTTTTTATGAACAAGAAGTAGCATTAGCCTTTTTCCATAAATTGGGGAACGACCCTTCTTGAAGAGATTTCTGAAAGTGAGACTTAGAGGTTTAACCGTATTTAACATAGGCGTTTTTATGTACGTTAAAAGCATGGGAGGGGTAAAATTACCCATCCCCCCAGGTTAAAATCGCTTATTCTTAATCAAATTACATAAAACTTACCACAAATATAGAACAACATGTGAAGTTTCAAAAAATTAAAAAGTTGACCCTTCAGGTTACGTGACTAGGTTTAAGGTTGCTTTTTTTTATTTTGCTATTTTCCAGTAAAAGCTTTCCAGAAAACGAATAATAATGGAAATCAATGCAAACTTATCGTTAATCATTCTCCATGGGTATTTTGACCTAAATAGACCTTCTAAAGGGCGCCAAAAAAGCAAAAATTCAGTTTTTTTGACTTAGGGCTATATCTTGGGAACTACTTTGTATTTTTGGATGAAACTTTGTATACTAGTAGCAACTAACAAAATCTATTCAAAATTAATGATTTTATTTGGTCTAGTCACGTGACATGGTGATGACGTCATTAAAAACCTCGAAATCCCGATTTTTGAAAAATGAAGACATCTGCAAATTGACGCCATATTGACGTCAGTGACGTTGTGTTGTTGCTGACATATATTTGTCGTGTTGTCATCTACTCATCTGTGAAGTTTGAGCATGAAGGATTTAGTATAAGTCAAGTTACTGCAGAGAAAGTGTGATATTGGATAAAAAATGTTACAAATACGCCCAAAAAAGAGAGCGTAGTCAGGGGGAGGGGTGGTTGGGTCCAATTTCTTTTCTAAAAGTTACGCAACTAAATTTTGTTAACTGGGCCAAAGTTTCAAGCCAATAGCTTTTATAGTTTTTGAGTAATCAGTTTTTTCAATTTGGGGGTGTAAATTTACCCTCCCCTCTGCAAAATAGGGTTAACAAGTGCACAATCAGCAACTTGAATTATTCTTGCCGAGTTGTTGTCGTGGCCATGAGCTTTATTCGAATCAACCGATCTTTTTATCTATCTTAAGAACGTCGTCATCAGTAAATGAAAAGGTGGATAGAGATTGATCTGTAGTCATATTTATCTCATCAAGAAGCTTGCTTCCATTATCAATGCACGTACACTAGTCTGCAAAAACATCATTGAACAAACGTGCTTTAGATTTGAAATCAGAAATAAACTCACTGTCCACAAGAATTGGAGGAATAATAGGAACTTTTCTACCGTTGTTAAAGGTTTTAATGAAGTCCATTATTTTTTGGGATTGATAATTCAGTCATTAATTTTATTACTCAATTAGCCATCAATCATTCGACTGATTTTAAATGACAAGTTCTTGACTTTTTCTAAATCGTTACTACAACCAATGCCCATTCTTTTGAAAATTTTTTAAAAAAAGGTCATGATTTTTGATATTTTCGGCTATCTCATCATTGATCCAGACAGGTTTTTTGTCATCACAAGTAATAAACTTGTTTCGAACAAAGGTGCTGAAAACATTAGAAACACATTCCGTAAAAGTTGTGACTTGCTTATCAAGATCTCCACAAGATACAAGGGCTTTCCGTATGTTATCTATGTCTGCAGATTCATATTTGCACACTCGCCTAGTGTAAGGTGGTGGATACTCAAAGAAAACATTAATTTCAGCAAATTTTATTTGATGATGATCATAAATTTTCAAACAGGGTGAACTGAAAGAAGAACTCCGCCAATAATTACCAGGTTGGGAGAGTCTGTAAAAATGAAATCACTACAAGATGAGGTCTTATTCAAGATATGAGTTGGCTTATTAATAAGTTGCTCGAGTCCATTTGAAGAGAACTAACTTGGAAAAGGAGATCACCTTGCCTATTAGTAATGTCTCCATTCCACTACTTCTAAAGTTCCTGAATGAAGCCATATGTTTACTCGCGTATTTTCTTGATTCAGGTATGGTTCTCATAATTTCATGGCACCAGATGTAAAACTGCTCCTTCTACTGCCTATATTTCGCGTATCTTAATTCCTTGTATACATTTTTCTTATGTATTTTTGGCAAAATATTTAGAACTTTCAAATCGTATCTTTCAAACTGTCGTCATCCATCAAAAATTGTTTTCACTGGATATTGATAAAAGAAAGTTTACGGAAAAGAGGAAAAAGAAAAAGGCTTTTTCTACATTAATTTCCAGAGAAAGGCAAATAGTATGAAAATGATAAATCAGAATTGCAAACAAAAACGTAACTTTCATATATAAATATTGTTAACTGAAAACGAAAATTTCCTTGAAAGTCACGAAACCCACACGAAGGGAAATCAATAAAATAAATAAAAAACGACTTGGCTATAAGAATGTTAAATTTCGATGTAAAAAGGTAGTTAAACATATGGATTTACCTAAGGTTTTCAATTTAGTTTCTTGACTTGAACGTACAATATCAGCTTTTCAAGGTCAGAGCATATGAAAACTGTATTTTTAGCATTAGTTATTTCTTAAAAAAGGCAACATATTGACAAAGAAAAGCCGTTACTACGTAGACGCTAAATAGAATGTAGGTATATTTACGATCAATGTTGTTTAAATTTGAGTTGGGAAAAAGGCATATTCAAGGAGCACGTTTTTTCCAAATCTCAATATGTTCCTAAGAACAGTATTGGGACAATTTTCTTTCTACCTTTGAAATTCAACCTCAGTTACCATCCTCTCAAAAACTCAAAAAAGCAAGAAATGATCCTAATTTCTCTTACTAAAGACTTGTTTAACTTGGTCAAAATTAGAGAAATTACAAGGTTACTCCCAGTTGATTATTTAATCTCGCTCCACTAAAGAATGACTTAGCAACGTCAAAAAAAACTTGAAAATTATTTGAAAACTTATATCTAAAATTAAATTCTTTCTTCAACGAAAAGAATATGAGCAACATTGCTTTTTCCTACTCATGCAGTCGGCTGTTCATAGAATTGAAATTATTTTTTTCTCAATTTATGACCAAGGCCTTCTTGAATAGTCTTAAACTAATTCTAACTGCATTATTGCCATACAAAATGTCTCACATCTGTCTAATACACCCATTTCTCTCTAAAAGAGGCCTAACGCTGAATACTACTATTTACTTTTGTATCTGGTATTATACCAACTGTAACATTAACAAATAATCTTTATTTTATAGAACAATATACTAACACATTTCAAAAATATAAAATGCTCATAACTAAAAAGACATATACTGTTATTTCAATTTTATTGTGCATATTTTTATCAAACAACATCATTGAAGCCGATGGAATTATAATGAGACCTTTACAACCTGGCATTTACAAATCAGGTGATACGCATTCTGCAGTCGACCAAGGGAAAAAACATTGTGTTAAACGAAAAGTTTGTGACATTTATGAGGGTTGGAGGTTTTGCTGGTATAAGAACGATTGTTCAACTTTCAGCATTGGTTCTTAACGATCGTTTTTTACAGAATACACAAGATATTGTATTTGCTTACGGCCTTGTGACGAATTTGGATGAAAGGCAAGAAGCTTTTTCTGTTTTCACCAAGAAGTTGATATTTCATAATGCTAGAAAAGTACTTTTATATAGCTCTATTTATTTGTGCAATAATCATTTATTTATTGATTGATTGGTTAATGCTTACTGTTCCTAAATGGAGCCATATCTTACAGAAGATCCTGTTTCCGCTCGTGAGTATTGCACATATCAGATTTATCAGACTGTTGAAAAAAACAGTCTCTCGAAAATAACACTTTGCATTTTTTTGACTTTTTCTTCCACACTGAAAGAGTAAGAAAAGAGCGCGATAAGAAATTATTTCTTTGAATGTTTTACCTTAGTGTCAGATAGCCCTTATCTCCTAGATATTCCCTCACAAACTACTTTTGATATTCAAAATGCACGGCATAGATCGGATCCTGTAATGAATGCTTTAATTAGTGATAGCTTTCCCTGATAGATAGATTGATAGATTTTATAGTTGCATTACCAACTGTAAATGTTTTAAGAGACCTATCCTTAGAAGTTTCTAAATCTCCCTTCCGTCACTTCAGTAACCACTTTGCGCTTTGACTTTACATTCTTATAGAATGAAATAATTACACTATTCCAACAAATCTTACCATAAAAACTACTCATAACCTAGCCATAGATTAATAGTCTCAAATCCACCGGTCGGGCAGATTTTGTTTCCTTTTTTGAATTCTTAGCTGAAATTGGCTGTTCTACATATAACTTTTCATTTATTTTTTCTCCTGTTTTCATATTTTAAACAAACAAGGAATAACCTAACAAACAACAGCAAAGATACTTTGAGTATTTTGATATGTTTTGAACTTAGTCTAATTTAAAATACTATATTTTGAATGACCATGCAAATCGAACGAAGTATTGCTCTATTGGCATTTAATTTATATGAATTTGAAGTATAATTATTCTTGTCAAGTAGTCATTGATTACCAATAAATAGGAAAAAAACCTGTCTTTACATTCTCACAATGATCCAATATTGGAATACCATTTGAATCAAAATTGAAACAAAGCGTTGTCCCATTATGTAAAAGCTTTAACTTTAAAACTGAATTTAATTCCCCTTCCAAATAAGCCATCAGACATGCTTCATTTTTGTTTTCATCAGCAAGTCGAAGATGTGGTAAAACCCCTTCAATGTTTGTATCTTGTTTGAGACATCGTCCATCGTTTACAACTAGAGTTTTCTGCATTGTAAAATCAAATCTCAAACAACCATCTTTCTTTTCGCGTCCTATCAATAAAGAAACACCTTCAAACACGTATGTTTTATGTATTTTTATACAAAAGTTAAACATTGAAGTTTTATGTGGAGGTACTGTGTTGACAGTATAAAGTACATGATTTTTGTAAAATAACCATTTCTGTGTATCGTATTTTTGCATGAAATAGCATATTTTCCTGATTTTATTAGCCATCACTCCTCTGCATTTTCGATACTGCAAACAAAGATATAAACACTCTTCTTCATATTCTTGATAAAAAGTGTTCCACTTCCAGTCGTCACTTGTCATGTAGTAATCAATGTTTTTATAAAATTGTTGATTCCCAACAATTTCTGCAGAATTACATTGAAGAATTTCTGAAAAACCAATTATCAAATTGGTGTAAATAAATATTTCCAATACGTTTTTCATTACTGGAATTTACTCAATATTTTAATATCTGCTACCTCCATAAATAGTTGTTGAATGAAAGTCGTTTTATCTTTTTACTGTTATTGAATAAAAAAATTGAAAATTCAAATTCTTATTTACTTTCTAAAGCAACGATGAATTTCATACTATTCAATGTTCAATGGTATAAGTTTTCTATTTGCTATAGATCTCAATGTCCATGACTACCAACCGCATTTTTTATTTTAAGATATCAACACGTGGTTTCACGAATAATTTTCCCAATTCTCTTTATTTATCGATAAGTTATCAATTATTTAAAAATGGAACTATTTACTTATCTTGGTTTCAAGTTTACAATTTAGAATTTCCTCAATGACTTTCCGATTTCGGTAAGATGTTCTCTGCAGCTGAAGCAAAGCAAGAATATTTGAACACATGAATTGCAAACTCCTATAATTCGAATATCCATCCACATAAAACTAAATATTCCTGTCCATTGGCATTTGATTTATATAAAGCCAAATTCGCAAAATTTGAATAATCTTGTCAATAAAAGAAAATAACAATTATAATAGGAAATAAGAATGGAGATGTTTTCTTTGTATACCTAGTATCAACAATTTATAGCTGAAACAAATAAAAACGTAACAACTTCGAAAACATTTAACAACTTCGTCTCCATTTTTGTAGAAACAATGTTACGTCATAGTTTGAAGAAGATATCCTTTCTTTTTCTTGTATAAGTTCTTATATACATTCAACTATTTATGCTAGTGTAGCCAAGCAGCTTAACCCTATTTTAACTGGAGGAAGTCAGTGGGAGACCCTGATTTAGAGGAACTAATTCTTAAACGACATGATTTTTTAGTCTTTTATCAGGAACATTTTTGGAAAAAAATTTAGTCCTAGAAATTTAGACACTTCCACCTTGAAGCCATTATTAAGAAATATATCTCGATTTTTATAAAGTTGTAATAATACCACCGAGACAAAACCTTTTTTATTGTAAATATGTTTGTGATGTTACAAAGCGTCAACAGAAGCGTCGTTGCATTGAAACTATAACGTTACGAGGTCATTTTTCAGATCTTCGATGTTACTTTTGGGAGTTTGTCTAAGTTTGTCAAAATTTGTTTTCTCAAATTTTTATGTACATAGCACATCAAGAGCCATAAATTCTAAGCCTAAATTCCTCTTTTTTTTGGTCTGATGACGTCATGAGTATCAAAATTATACAAAAACGTGCAGAAATGTTTGAAGTACTAGTGTGCAAACTTTCATTTTCATGGCTATTTTGACATGGCATATTCATGGCTATTTTGCTTCATGGTTAACAAGAGGAACAACTTTCTGCCCATCCTTTCCCTGCATTGTTGGCACAAAGAACCCGGCCTGAATGCTCCCCTTATTTCAAGTGTTGTGATAATAATCATAATATATAGCAGATGTTTAACTCAAGTCATCTTCATTAAACGTCATCAAAGAAAACAATAAAAGTGCACAATCAACAAAAAGAGATTAGTATAGATCTTTTTGCGAAAGTCATACTTACAAAACGATAATTAAATCAATTCTTTTCTGGATTTGAAACATCTTAGGTCAATAAGTTCTGTTCAGTCGCTCTTATATATTGAACATAACAGCGATAAGACGCTTGCGCCAAAAACTATTTTTCTTCAGAATTATTGATTTTTCATGAGGTCCCTTGCCAAAAGCTATTTCTTGTTATTATTGATCTTAAACTTCATGTTGTTATTTTTCCCAAACATTTGATTCCAAATCTGATCACTCTTTTCATCACTCCTTGCATTTTCCATCTTGTAAGGCGAGTTTACATGTGGCAGAAGAGCTCAAATGTTTTTCTGCCTTAGCGATGTACATATTTATCTTAAACTAATACTATCTATTGAAAAATCGACAGAAATGTGTAACAAAAAATGTATTTTCCAGAAACGTCAACCTGGAGTATTTACAACATTGCATTGCATTTCCTTTAATGTTGCTTCAAAGAGAAATATTTACCTTAATACTTTCTGACAGCAAAGAACAAAATTGCCTTTAGTGTATAATGCAATTACTATTAATAATTATTTTATTAAAAGAAATTCAAAAGACGTTCACACCTCAAAAAAAGACAATATTTGTGCCCAATTCAGCTAAGCTATAATATATCATTGATTTAACCACTGATCATGTTTTGTCGACATCTATTCCTTATGTTTCGTAGAGACAATCAAAAAGACTAAATATGTAATTAGCAATCATACCATTATACCCTGAGTATTAGCCATCATACCCAGCTAAAACGAGGGCATCAGCCCGTATTGAAGGCGCCAAGAACTGAAGAACAATCTCCCCTCATGTCCACTCTTCTTTTCTAGGATGGGAATATTCCAACCACATCATTTTCTCTAATTTATCCATAGCACGGAAAACATTTGCGCTCAACTTGTATTTTGCAAGGAAAGTTTGAAACTATTATATTGAAGCACAGCACTGCTGAAAATACCCACTTGATATGACAGCGGTCTGTTGATCTTGCTAGGCGATTGTTCTTACTGATCTATATCCATGGTGATTTCAATACAAACTGACGTCCTCGTTTTGAGATTAGGGGTACAAAGGCCTTCGATATTTTAAATTGCACTTTCAGTATTTTTGAGTGTCTCTGCCAAACATATGATTAGTATTGGAATGAGCAATTTTCTTACTAGAATAATTTGTGGAAAAACTTCCTCTAAAGAAGAGAAAGATACTTTAATAGCGACTTTAATACTTAGAGCTAAGATAAAAAATGCCCTCCAACAATTTTTGTCTTTTTCTTCACCGCAGAATGCTCGTAGTGGCGCATCTGGCCATCAGAAAAAATTTATTCAAGTCTCTTCTGTAAATCACTAGAAAAAGATGCTCTAGAAAATATGATACTTTATTTTTGTTCCTCTTATTGTGCCCTATCCCGTATGGTGAAGACTCGTTGACACACAGCTATAATCAAAAAACAAACTCTGCTTCAATTCAGTATATCTATGATTCAAATCCTGATTCACTCATGATTCATGACTCTCTATAGCTTAACAGTTAATCCTTTCTCCTTTCGCTCTTTTTATGTCTATACTCCGAGACTGCCTTTTTTCCTACACTTTGGAAATATCTTGCCAGTGGCGGGACAACCGGGGGGCGAGGGGGCCGCGCCCCCGGGCGCAGGACCTTAAGGGGGCGGCCTCTTCCTTTGAGTTACTTAAAAATAGAGGAATACAAGCTCGAACGCAAAAAGGGGCGCAAAATCCTGTTTTTGCCCCCGGGCGCAATGAAGGCACGTCCCGACACTGTATCTTGCCCTGTGCGTGCGAATACTAAAACCAAAACAGTAATAAAAGAAAAGCAAAAAGTAAAAAAAGCATGAAAGAAGAAATACATAGACCTCTCTAAGATACTGTTGTTTTTTAAAGTTGGATAAAGCTATGCATTTGAGTGAAAGAAGCAACTTATTTCGAATCATTAAGGACAGTCTCTTCTTTGAGATATCCTGTATAGTATATACTAGTTATCGCGATAATTAAGTATTAGTTATCGTATGGTTTCAAGTGCAATATGGCGAAAATGAAAAACTTTTACAATGTCATGGCTTCTCGATATTTTCATCTTTTCTGACGATATTGCACTGGTCCAATGATTGAATGTGTAGAGAATCAGCAAAACTAGAATCACGTAAGATATATGTCAAATATAAAGCAACTACCATTCTCCATCTAACGCATTTGCCAATCTAATTTGACACATTTGATAAACTCGTACTTGATGTCATTTAACATGCACACTCCTCTAAAAAAACCAATTTTAGAAGATGACCAGTACCTTAAATGAAAGATTTAAACATAGAAGCCTTGCAGAGAAAAATGTACAAACACAAGAAATTAGCTCATGAACAATCAAGATAATGAGAAGTGACAAAGATTTAGAAGTTTACGAAGTCGAATGAAAAAAGTCATCAGTGATACAAAAGCAAAATTTTAAAAAAACTGTAAGTAAATGTTGCAAATAGTTCATCAAACTATAAATGTAAATAAAACAAGACACACACTGTGCAGCAAAATTTCCGCTTTTGAACACGATTGTCAGCTTTCTTTGACTTTAAGACAGACTGAGTTCTTCCCATCTTCACTCTTTCTAACCAAAGGGTTGGAACCATGGCTATTTATATTAGCTTATGTAGTCAGCTGTGGTTGGGTTGTGATCTCATCAAGAATCGACTGAATTTAACTACCATGAAGAACGTTAGTCTGGCTCTCTGAGCTAATTGACAAAAACAGTTTAATGTTTGAGCAATATTCATAACGCAGAAAAGGATATGGAGTAATGTTTGAGATATAGTACCCAGGCTGCTTTGTACCTCGGAATGAACTTTTTGCTATTTAAAAAAAGATTTGTAAAAATTATTTCTGAAAAGCACACTTTTTCTCTTATAAATAGTTGTTTACTTAACACAATTCAAAATTTTATGAAGTAGTTAAATTTTAATGAGTTACACCATTAAGCAAAATACGTAATTGCTAAAAGACATAAATATAATTTTCATGTGTTGCGAATATAATGGAGATATCGCAAATTCGTTTTTAATTGTGTACCATGGCTTTACATGTAATAGATAGTCGAACATAAAATCGGCGGGTAATCTAATAAGTTTCTCTCTACGCGGAAATTTAAATATCTTAATAGTAGAGCTAGAGCACCTTAGTGACGTTTTAGCAAGAAAGGGTTTTCTAAATTTAAAAACCTATGCGATCAAAATCATGAAATGCAGGCTTTACAGTCATCACCAAACCAGTTACTGTTTATCTACGTTTTTTAAAACACAGTTTCCATTCCTTCATTATTCCTTCCAGATATCGTTCTGATTTCAACTGTTTTGTTTCGAACAGAACACTGGCTGTTTCTAAGAAGTTTTTTGATTTTGTTCCTGCAGTGAGGTATTCCGGTTATATAAATAACAGCATCACTAATATAGTTTATTGGTGCTAATATAAAACGAAATTGAATATGAGCTATACTAGTAATCAAAAAGGGTATAAACATGAAGAATACATATATTAAATATGTCAAAGCCATGTAAAAGGCTATTCCAATAGTTTTCTTGTTTGATGACGCACAGGTAGATCTTCGGGGCACCTTCTTCTGTAAATATACCATGACAGAGTAGCAAATGATAATTTCTAGAGCAACTAAAATTTTTGTTACAATCAAGCAATGTAGAAAAATAAATTTAGCATATGTCGCCCATTCTTCTGTACATATTGCTGCGGAAATTAAAATTAAGGACAAACTGCAAGGAAACACTATTGCTATCCAATAAAATTGTCTCAAATATTTTGCATATCTTGAAGTTACATACCGCATTGCCAAGTAAGAAAGCATTAGCCTATCAAAGACTAAGAATCCCATTACAAAAGCGATAATCATAAATGTGGAGTCCAATATGTAATCACCTGCATGACCAAGCATTAATATAAAATCTGATACTTTTTGATTAGAAATTTGGAAAATGAAGATAGCGATAAGCCATATAACCATCACTACAATTTCAATTATACTCAAGCTTGCTATGAAAAATTTTTGATTTTTCTGAAACAAATTTCTATTTGGTTTGTCTCTCAAGAGAAAAAATCCAATAACATGTACTGTGATTCCGATACTTTGAAGGGTGACCAAGGTATATTCAAGGTACATATCTCAACAAACAAATACCTTGTTGAACTTATTAGTTTATCATGTGGTTCTACAATTGAAATATAGAAATCATAGATAACAAGTAAACTCCCTTTAGTTTCATCTCTCATTGTACAAAATGGTATAAAACAAACTTATTATCAACACATAAAATCCCTAAAGGATGGAGAGGAATTTAAACATAATCTACATTCCGCAATATTACAAATGAGTAGAATTGCGTCATTATTCAACTATACAGAAACATAAAAATAAACCTAATGTTATATTGCACACTCCAAAGAAAACTCTGCCTGCCGTGACTTTAATTTCGGCACTATTGACAGAGCTTCAATACAGCTCTTGCCATATCAAAGGTGGGAAGTAGATGTAGGTAAAACTGGACGCTAGGGACAAGTCTTTTGCCAAATTCTGAGATTCATGTTGCTATTGCAACAAGCATGATTTTGGTAGTGAAAGTTTCAATTTTGTGAAAAGTATTAGGGAATTAATATTTCTGGTTTAAACGTTAGAAATAGGTTATTTAATAAATATATACTGCGGTGGAACTTATTCGTGTTTTTGTTTGTTTGTTTGTTTGTTTGTTTGCTCTTTGTTTGTTTGTTCTTTCATTATTTCTTTTTAGCGAGTTTTCATACCGTGATAACAAGTGAAAAATAATAATAAAACTTCAAGACAAGCTTGAAGAAAATAGTAATCTTTTGGTGGTGCTGTTTTAGAAAGGGAAACTTTGTATGAATGTGCCTATACATTTTTAGGTAATGTTCTAGCTGCTTCATATTTTCAGAGGGATTCCGAGGTGAAAAGATAAGTTGGATTCTTATGAAAGAGGAGAAAAACGATTATTTTTTTGTTAAAGATTTATCGCTTAGGGAATTTTCCTAAAATGTTGAAGAATTTGTAGTGTCATCTAGTGTATAGAAAAATTGCCCAAATCTTGAATGTTGAGTATCTCAGGTTATAATATATTTCCATGCATAAAAATTTATACACAATTTGTACACATTAAGGAAAATTAAATTACAAGAAAAATATTTTAAAAAACCTTTTCTTCACTAGTTCCAGGCTCTTTCTTTTGTTGTCGGGTCAAGAACAATATGTAGCCAACAAGGCTTTTTTCCAACAAATGAGTTCTTTTTTTGAGTTTGGAATCTTTTGAAGAACTTTAGAAATAAAACATTAATTTTAAAAGATATTTTGAAAAGGTCTGAATTGAGGAAAGCACTATTTTCAAAGGGGCCTGGGACTAGTGAACCAAAGCTTATTTTTCAAAAACATTATTGAAGAGAAGAGGTGTAATACAGATCTACTAACTATATGAAAGTTTTTGATTCGATATCACTTTTATAACCTGAGATATTAAAAAAGAAAAAAATTGGAGCAATTTTTCTCTAAGATGACATCATAAATTCTTCAATTTTTTTGGGAAATCCCCTAAGTGACAAATGTTTAAGCTCAAATATCTCAAGAACAAAATGTAAGGTTGAGATGAAATAAAAACTGGCGTTCATCATTTTTTCTCCTCTTTCATATGAACCCAACTTATATTTTTACCTCGGAATCCCAGAAATAACGCAAAAATCTTTCCATCTATGTGAGCTTAAACAAAGTACCTGCATAAAAATCTAAAAATTCATAATACGAAAAAACCAATAAAAAGTCATATTCCAATCATTAATACAATAGCTTTTTAGTAGTGCTATGATATTCTTTTTTATTATTATTGATAGGAAAGAAGAGGCGTTTGATGATTAAGGTAAACATTACAAGAAACAAGGAAAAACGGAAAAAAATGTCAAAAGAATTTCACAACATTGTTAATAGGAAGATGTAGGAAGATGGAAATAAACCTTGGAAAAAGTAGCAAAATCAAAAGATTTTAATGCCAATATGACATCACTATGACGCCATAGGACATAAGGCATTATGAAAAATGAAAACTTTTTTTAATAGCTTCCTCTGTACTAAGAGCATGAAGCGAATTGGAACAAATTTGTGCAAATGATTTTGAGATCGACCCCTCGTAGCCCAAAACTGGGGGTTTAAAAAAAGACAGGGTCGAAGTTTTCGATTTTTTTCAGAAAATTTGACAACATGGAGTCAGGCGGTTAAACGTTATTAATAGTTTCTAATAATAAAAATACCGTTTTTTAACTTTTTGGGCAAGATTCCCAAAACTAGGGCCAACTTGATATTTTTACGACTACCGGCAATTGATTGGCGCCATCGTCATCTATAAATAAATGAATGTAACCGTTTGAAATGCGAAATTTTTACTCAATCTAACAGATGCACTGTCAAACAAAATTCACTATTGTTTTACAGGTTTTTCAATTTTAGTATAGATAGTTCACTTGGTGAAGTATGTCAAGATTTTTTAAGCGACAAGAGCAAGGGAAGAAAATGAATAGTGTGGAACCTTTTACAAGGCAATTAATTATTTGTTAATTATTAGCCAATCAAAAAACGAATCCCGTGCGTTCTTTAGAACATTAATTGCTTTTAATAGCCAATCAAATGAAAACTTGTAAAAAGGTTCTACATGACCCAAGAAAATTCGTTTTGGAGGACCCAATATATTGAGAACCATCAAAGACCACGATCGCACTTGAGGTCAAAAGAATGTTGAAAAACAATAAAGTAAAGGAAAAATGCATTTATTTATAATTGTAAACAAACAAAAAATGAGAAGCCATACTTTCAAAACTGTTAGTGATAATGGTATGACTATACTTCGTACAGTAAGTTAAGTGCGATAGTGTATGTAAAAGTCTTCTGGAGAATGTCTGCACAGAAAGCAGAAGGTCACGGGTTCAAATCCTCCTCGAACCATAGCTTTTGAAATATTTGTGTCAGCCAATTTTGTCCGTGTCATATCAGGGGTGCATGCAGAGTAGAAAAAATCTATGTTTTTTACTTGACATTTACAATTTATATTCTTTGTACTTAATATTATTTTGCTTTCGTTTTTTATTTTTTTTATAATTTATTCTAGGTTCTATAGATATAGTATTCGAGGTATAGTATATTATATAGATATTCTAGGTATAGTATATTATATACTATATACTATATACTAGTAGAGTATTCTAGGTTCTATAGATGCTTTCCAGATGCGTCCCCAGTTAAAATCGGCAAGACATCTGAATTGGCGGATTTTCAGCTCCTTACATTTGAAAAAAAGCCACACATGTTTGGCGAATATATTCCTCTCTGCGTGGATTTTTGAAGCTCATGAAGAATCTTTGCAATTTTTGACTAACTTGTTCCTTGAAAATGCCTCTTCTTAAGGAGAAATCTAAAAATCATCCTGGCCTTCAGATTTTCAAGAGTTAATATGAATGAGAAGCGATGATATAATTAAAAAAACAAGATGACCCCCCTCCCATTGGACCTCTCTAAAAACTTTCACATTCGTCCTTTTTGGACCATTGTAAAAATATTTTCTGATGAATGATATTGCAATATGAATATATACAGCCTTAAGCTAAGCATCCAACAAGTCAGCAAAATTAAGGATCGAAGATTGATTGAGAAGAATATATAAAACTAGTGCTGAAAGATTTTTTGATTCCTTTTTTAATTTTTATTATGCCTACATCATATAAATTGATTTCCAGACGTTGGATCAGAGATTATTTTCTCTTGAGAAATCAGTTCACTATGTCATAACTAGATATATATTTTTGATTATTCTCTGCAACTTGTCATTTTGCATTTTGTGGAGATTATTAGCTTCGATAGACATTCAATTTTAGTTAAATTTCTGGAGACATGCCTTTTTTCACACCCCTGTCTAAGTGGCCCGGTGAGGTGCCCAAAACTCACCGGGCTGGTAACTTTTTAAGAAAGTTGACCGGGCTGTCGAAAACTGGGAAATTTTCCACCGGAAATTTTTCATTTTTTACACTTTAGCATAGCCCAGCTGGTTAAAATTGGGAATATTTTTTGGTGGGTTCGGATAATTTTTAGGCTCATTTTTGCCGGGCTGCCTGAAATTTCCAATTTTTGAACGGGTCGGGCATTTTTTCAAAAAAAACTACCAGGTTGCCGAAATTGGGGCCCCAATACAACGGCCCAGCTACCATCCAGGGCCTTACCGGGCCACTTAATCAGGGGTGTTTTTCCAGTCAGTAATGGCCTGCATACATGCGAGACCATCTGGAAGCAAGCTGCAAGGTTTCGGCGTTGAAGGTGATTCATGCCTGTTACCTTTAAATTGCTCATGAAAACTAAATTGCTCCCACAAAGTAATTGGTTGATTATGAAGCAAATATTTTAGAATAGGCTTAATGCTCTATATTCTTTTAATGTTCAGTAATGTCTTCAATAATCCTGCAGTTACTGCCAAAGGTTGCTGTATATTTTCTCGAGTATTATTATCTCAATTTTTTTTAAATAAACGTCTACACTACACGGGTATTAAAAAGGTATAATGTATACTATCCATCATACATGGATCTTGTTGCAGAGCGAATGTTCTTTTGATCTGGGTTGATGGTATTACAAAGTTAGTTCTTGCTGACGCTCATGGTTGATCAGTAAATTGTGGAGGTAACAGGCTAAAAATATATCTTACCATTATTATTCCTATTACAAGCTAAATCTTAGTATATTATATATAATATTTTAAAAAACTCAGAAAATACTATCTTGGCACTTTGCTGTTGGTACTGAAAAGGAGAAATAAAAGCCTTAGATATTTTATTTCCTCTTCAGCCTGGCCATGCTTCAGCTAGCATTTCTCAAAGCAAAGACAAGGAGCGGCATTAATAGAGGGAGAAAACAAGGCCCTCAATTTTTTGCTTTCGTTTATTATTGATATAATCTCTAAGCCCCCTCGCTTTTGAGAACGTGACGCCGCCCCTGAAGACTAGACTAAAGTATTATTTTTTGTTAAATCTTGACACATTTAATAAATATAAAATTAACAATAAATATACTGGATGAACGTTTAGAAAAGCTGGGTTAGAAAATATTGAGTGAATAAAATAAAGTCCAAATTCATCTGTGTGGAGAATTATTCTAGCTTCACTTCAATGTTGACAAATTGTCTGAGTAAAAAAGAACACAAATTTTTGCTTTGGAACCCTTAAAATGCTTTGAAACTATTTAAATGTTTTGTTTGATATCAAGATCAGATTATAGCAGCCCTTCCAATGCTTTCATTGTTGTCTATATTGTAACAATCATTAGTAGATTTCAGAATTTCAAAATTTCTGAATCAAATTATAGTTTTTCTCGAGATAAGGAATGTAAAATGCGATATGGTAGTTAGAAGTGTCTCTGTTACTTCATGCTCACTATTAATTTGAAGAGAATATTTCTAAGATCATGGCAGAAGCCCTTCTAATCCGCTACTGACAGACATATTGGTCCCAACTTAAGCTTCATACATTCCAACCCGATGGGTTTAAAATTCGGGACAGTGACTCGAAAATTTTGAAAATTCAGACTTCCAGATCGCCGGAAAATGCACTTCCGACGATAAAACCACATCAAAACATCTCCC
>JANSTP010226547.1:0-11412 GCA_025330745.1 Cladonema radiatum | reverse complement strand
TTTCACTTTCGCTTTCCAAATAAGGAGCGCTTTCTTCCATAAAAGGAGCGTTACACTACGCTTTTAATATATATATAATGGTGGGTTAAGTTGAAATTTATAGCAAGTTTTAGTGAAAATAAAGTACATTTTGGAATTTTATCAGGGTTCCCATAAGATTTTGAAAGTCAAAATCAAGGAGAATTGAGGAGATTCGAGGAGAAATTTCATAAAATTCAAGGACAGTTTCGAAAAAAAATTAGAGAGAATCGAGGAGTTTATTCTTACTTTTTGAAACGAGATCAAGGAAAATGGAGGAGTTTTTTAGGTCAACGACTTTTACATAAAGCTATATTGAGTAAAAACCTAAAAAAACTGAAGAAAATCATTAAAAAATTTAAGCAAACTATAAACACCAACGATCAAAGTCTTGAAGTAAGGTATCAGGGTACCTTGGATTTTTAATATTTTAAACTAACCCAATAATTAGTGTCAGTGGTTCAGTATATAGTTTAGAATAAAATGTGCAATTGTTTTCTATATTATGAACAACTTTTCTAGATATTCGAAATAAATGATTTGAGGAAAGAAAATTTCAACTTAATTTTCATAAAAAACGTTGTCTCTTTTAAATGAATTCTTTTCAATTAATTTTCTAATACAAAAGATTCTGATACTATCTTTTTATATAAAAAGAATTTGCTATAGAAAAAAAGAAATAAAAAACCTCTATACAGTGAAACCTGTCTATAACGGACATTCCAGGGAGACAAAAAAATTTGTCTTTCAAGACAGATGGCCTTTATAGGTTAAAGGTTATAGGTTAAATTCTATTGAAAACTAAGACAGGTTTCATTGTACGTACTTTTACATAACAGGTGGGAGAATGTATCATAAAAACTCTAAAAGCTTTAAATACAGAAAAGAGGAGATAAAAGATGTACCACACACTTGAATAATTTTATAGGCGAATGGCTCAAAACTTGTACATAGAATTTTTAACAGAAAAATTAGTATCTTCTAACTTCATCGAGCTACAATCCTCTTTGCTGTTCTCCACTCAACTTTAAATTTGGTGACGTAAGACATAAATAACCGCTGAGCAGATATATGTCTGCATTTTTCTTGAAGTAATATATTCATGAAAAATATGAAATAATTATGATGCATAATAATTATTTAATTATGCAGTTAAATAAAAATCGCAGGCATAATGTTAATTATCGCTGTCATGACAACATTCAACAACTGGAATGAATAACTTTAACATTTCACATGAACGACTGTAGCTTGTTAAAAGAGGAATCTTATTAAGTGATTCCAATGGGTCATTTGGTTCCTGGAAGTTTTTTTTTGTACAATCAAATTTAATAAATGGAGAATCTTATCCTTTTCTTTACCACTAAGAAAAGTAAATTTCCAAGAAAATCTTTCTTTTCAACCTAAAATGGCTTTGAAAGTGAGTACCGTAAAGGTACCCTGATACCTTAATAGAACCTGAAACAAGATATGAAATTATTATTATACTTTGAAAAAAAAAATCGAGGAGATTGGAGGAGGAAATCATTGATTTTCATGTTTTCCAAGGAGATTCGAGGGCGAAAATAAAAATCAAGGAGATTCGAGGAGCTGTGGGAACCCTGTTTATCAAAATAAAGATGAATATGATAAAAAAGTAACGCACTAGTAATGCAGAGTGTATGTTGACTGAAATATAAGCAGAATCCTAGCAATCATAAATTTTAAAACACAGATTTGGGTTGACCATTTTCTATAAAAATATCTTATCATGACTGTACGAAACATGATTTGAAGAATAATCGTTATAAAAAGCCCTTCAAAAGCACTCTTTGAACATATTCAGTATTCAAATATATTCTTACCTTGTATTGGGTGATAGGTAGTTATACAGAGCCAGAGACAGCATTTATTTGCCTTTGCCCTCGCTCTTACTGGAAAGACTTGTCGGCTCCTCAACGTCCACGAGAAAAAGAAAGAGAAAAGTTCGCGCGCTCACTTCACTTTTTTCTGTTTGTAAGATGCACCGGGGGTATTAATAAATTTACCAAATCAATAAATATCTTTTAAAAGATTTTAATCTATAAAACATTTTAGTAAATTTACCAATAAATTTACAAAATTTTTGAATTTTTTTTTTTTTAAAGCACTTGTGAAGATAAAAAAACATTTATACGACAATTTTTTACTTTGTACGATCCCCTATAATTTTAGATAGTTCTTTTGAGATTCTTTTGTTTTGAGAAAGCGACATGTTGGAAAAATTCCGTCAGAATCGGATAAATAAATAATAAGAGAAGTAAATATGTTTTGTTTAGCCACTCTTAGGTGAGAGGTATGAAACACCTTCAGCGCCGAAGCTTGATTTCCAAGGTGGTCCCATATGAACGCTACTACTGACTTAGGTCCTAGTGTAATTATGCTCCCATGTGTGCTCACGAACATTTCCGGAAGGAAAGATATTTTGCTCGCTAGACGACCGAGGCGTGAGTTTGAACTTAGAACTCTTAGATTCACTGAGCCTTAAGATTCGCTGCCCGATGCGCTGCCAACTGCGCTACGCCCCAAACTTTTAACTCTATTAGACGAAAGTTTTTTCAAGTCAAAAAAGTATAGATGAAATTTGGTTGGTCCGTTAAAAGTAATCATTTTTGAAAGAACGAACCCAATTCGAGTTTTACTTGGATCTAGAACACACTCTTCTTTTACTTTAAAATAGATTGCTTTTTAGAGTTCTGAAGCGGCTATGTGCCTCAAAACCGGCCAGGTTCTAAGACAATTTTTTGTGGCGCAAAAAATTTTTTTAATGACGCCACAGATTTTGGGCAATGCACAATCGGGATTTCTTTAATTTTTCCGATATGTTTCGGAGATGACATTCTCCATCTTCAGAAATAAACTACCTTATCCGCCCTGTTTACGCTGGCCCTTGATTAACGCAGGACCTTTTTACGCCGGCCCTAAATCCCCCTCCCGCAATTTTCTGCCTAACTTACGTCCGTAATTTTCACCTGTATAGAAATCTTAAGAAAAGGATGAAGTCTTTGAGATTTTCTGCATAGTTTTGTATTCTGATTTTAATTAATATTGTATAAATATTTACTCTTTTTTAAATAAAAGACATGGAAAACTATGCAAAATATGGAGATCAATTGATTTTTGGCGAGCATAAAACTTCTCAAGTTCTAGACTAATAACTTGCAAAACTTTGCTGCCACGAATGTTCTTTCCTCAAAGAAAAAGTGTATTTTCAATATTATAATGATTTTTGACTATGCCAACCAAAGCTGCCATTTTTGTCCTATATTACGCCGGCTCTTTTAAAGCCGCCCACCAAAAATTAGGTATTGCTATTTAGGACCAGCGTAAAAAGAGCTGATCAAGTATTACATTGCCAAAGTAGGTTTTATATATCGGAGAACATATATATCATACTTTGGCCTGGAAAAGTGATCCATAACAACGTATAACACCGGCTAGCAACGCATAACACAAAGCTTGCCGTCAAGATCATGATGGTGTTTCCACGCCTTCTACTTGTTGTTTTTTATTTGTAGATACTTATCGCAACAATTTCCAGGAAATTAATCCATTTCAATATGTTATACAATTAATGATGTCAATAATTCACCGATTTCAAAGTATTACATGCTGGCGATATACAATATAATTATATCTATAGTATATTACATGATATATGTGCATATTTTGATATGTCGTCAATATATCATACCGTTAGAAAAAAGTTGCAAAAGGTGACCAAATTTTTGCAAGGTGACTAAATTTTTTACCGACCAAAATTTTTTGCCGACTTTTTTTACCGGTTTATTCTTTGATATCCGCGAAATTTCGCTAAACTTTTTTGCCTGCTTTTTGTTCTCAATTTTTTTCCTTATTTTTTATAAATTTACGACATTTAATACATTAGAAATTTTAGTCTGCAAAAAATGAACAATTTTGGCTAATTGAGTAATTGTTTTACCGACTCAACTTTTTGCCGACTTTTTTTACTGCTCATAAGGTAATGGAAATAGAAAAAATAAATAGAAAGAATGATGCGAGGAATGACAGCGCAGAGAGTGAGAATTGAAGAATGGTCAAATCTCACTTCAAAATAATTCAGAAGTGTGCAAGAGAGATTGAATTAAATATGTGCTGCGTTTTATTGAGGGAAGATTGTTGTTTCATTTTACGGAGGGCGTGCTTTCTGTGCCCCACCCAACCACTCCCTCCCACATAGAAGCTGGGATGTCAAAATAGCCCGGGCGAAAAAGGGTTCAGCCTTAGTTAGTGTATATAATTATGAAAAAAACTACAGAAGTATCGAATTAATAGAAAGTCCATATTTGGTACCAAACAAGTACCATATAGGACGAAGTTGGACGGCTTTGGGACATCCTATGCAGGTCCCTATTAGTTATCAAAAATTCAAAAAAATTTTTGAAAAAAACGGACGAGAAACGGACGTCCGGATAACGTCTGGGACGGACCGACGAAAATGGTACCTACAGGGGACGTCCTCCTAACGTCTCATGCCCACTGGGTTGTCAGAAAAAACATGCTTATATTCCGGACAGTGTCACAAGGTTTTATGAATATCATTAGGTGAAAATAAGTTAAAATACAAAAATTGAGTCTATGAACTGCAATTATAACATATGTAGGAAGCTTCTTTTTAGAATCTCTAAAATGGCAATCATGGTAAACTGATTTTCAATCCTGTCCCTAAAACGCTGAAAATAAGACTCCAGCTTACACCCTGATTTATTATGAAAAATATGATAAAAGGGCTTTTTGAAAATGAGATTGCATTTTTGGTGATGAAATCAATCAGGAAACACTCTGAGATTTTTAATCTGAAACAAGAATCAATAGCAAAATAGCTATGAGCTTTCTAAGTAAATAATACTGCCTTCTTAGCTGGTATTTATAGTTGCTTTAAACATGGCTACTTTGCTCTGCCACCAAAACAAGCAAGTTATGTAAAATTGTTTTCAATCATTAGAAACGTGAATAGAATATCTTCTTGAGGTATTGAATTTCTATCACTCTGTTTTTTTACGAAATCAATTTTTTTGGTGTTCTTTTTTTACTCCAGATTTTTTGCCATCCCACCTTTCCTCAATTCAACTAAAAGAAATTTCGTTTCATATGACTTGGTTATTCCTTCTAATTTGAAGCTTGTTTCCAGCACATGCACTAGTGCTACTTGCGAGCTTCCTGCCTGCTCAAATATTAGCAGGACGCTCGGGGAGAATCAATCAATTGTGGAAAATGCAAACATTGCAAAGGGATGAGTAATGTATTTTTTTAACAATATATGTATAGATACAATTAAAAATGGTAAAAAAAGCTAAAATTAAATGGAATAAACCAAATAAAGAGAAAAAAGTCAACTGAAATTGAAAAATTATATATTAGAAAAACATAATTATAATGATATTTTGGTAACACGGATGACACAAAAAGAACCACAAGCCTGATTTCCATTGTGGTCCCTTAGGGGAAGGGTGAGTGAAAAAATAGTAATTATGAATATAATAAATAACTAAATAAAAATAAAAGAAATGAACACACAAACAAGTTAATTTTGGCTTTTCAAGTTTTCTAAATGATGGCGCTTGGTAGAAAGCTTAAAAGAATTAAAATGATCAATTTCTTTTATTTTTTGGAAGTTTGCTCCAATGGTTATTTCGAGTGACGCCATATGTCATCAAAAGGCCATCCTGCATCGCATGCAGCTTGGTAAAAAGATCAGAAGTGTAAGTGGAGGAAAAGTGCTAACAATGTCAAATATCTTAAGCTATAATAAAGATATACATATGTAAAGAAAGATTCAAAGAAGTAAACAGCATAATAGCGTTTGACGCCATTCCATTGCATTCTTTACCACATAAAAATCTTACCACATACAAAAGGTGGGCGTTTATTGAAAACTTATCTAGTTTCAGCAAAAAGACAAAGATAAAAATAATCGAAACTTGGATATTCTGGCCTCTAGGAATGTTTTGTTATGACAAAATTGAATAAACAAAATTGCATAAACAAAATGTAATGATTTAATATTGCCAAATCTTGCTAAAAACAAATAAATAAATTTATGCTTGAGGAAAAAATCCCAATAAACACCCCCTTTCTGACTGTAGGATTTGCGTTCAAAAGTGGATGATGGGCGTTATTGGTGGGATGGGTGTCTATTTAATTTTTTAATTTTAGGGTCATGTTATATTATATGAAAACCTGAAAATATTGTTATAATTTTTTGGGTGATATTGAAACCCATAAACCAATTCCATTCTTGAAACATTGAAATTTCATAGAAATAAAAAATAAAGTAAGATTGAGCTAATTCTTATCAAAATTATAATAAGTTAATGATTAGCTATAAAAAATCGTTGTTTTCAACTGAAGTATAGCCAATTTCAAGCAAGGGCTAATCAAAAAAAAATCAAAAGCAACATAATTCAAATAGGACACTAAAACTGGAGAACGTGTTTCCTTTGCCTTGTGCATTACGAGTTTAAGTTCTTGTATCTTGTTTTTACTCCATGCTCCCTGTTTTAACTGTCAAAGTTAATCAATAAACTTTTATTTAGGAAAAGGATTATTGCATGAGATAACTTAGACTAGCTCTAGTCCATTCTTGACAAATGAGGAAGAAGGAAGCCGCTGCCTATTATATATTTCTTTTTCTGTGATATTTTTTAAAATTAATAAATCAGCTATAAGTTTTTTTTTTCTAAAATATATTTGAAAAAAATAGTTAGCTTTTTCACAGCATTTCTGTTCTGCGAATGAGGGTAATCTGAATCGAATTTTTCTTTTTTTAACCAATTCCAAGAATCAGAAGAATCGATAGGACAGTAAACGTGTTCCCATACTTTTCTGATTTTCTGTCAATATGCCAGCAGAATAAGGACCTCTCTTTATTCTGCCGGTACAAGCTGAATATACACTCTGTTACAGAAAATGTAAACATCGAAACTCATCTAGCTATTTAGGCAGCTATAATCTGCTGGGCTATTTCTATTTGCAGATTTTAAGCTAGCTACATAAAGTAGGTTTGCAAAGTGTGGCTTTTTTTCAACAAGCTCTCGATACATAGGTGCAAATGTCAGATACAATACAATCTTAGGAGGCTTGATCTGATTGCATCTCAGGTATGCTTTGACACTTTAGAATACCAGGCACCTGTTCAAATAAAAAGTTTTGTAGGCAGCCTACTGAGCCTATACAGCCTATGTTGCTTACGTGGACTACACAGCCAACGTTGCCCGCAAAGTCTATGCAGCTGGCCGTCACATACACCAATCGGGGCATGTACAGTCTCTGAAATGTTGGATCAATTATGAGGGGCAAGCTCCCCATAACCCCAGGCCCACGGCTAACATCCAACACTCCCCCACCCCAAAGCTCAGCCAACCTCGCCTCCATTTTTTGTGATTTAGAATTTGTATGAAAAGTATGAAAAAGATCAATTTTTGTTTTGCTGCAAATATTATACAGTTATAAGATTGGCGTTTTAAAATTTTTGCATTGCATCATAAAGTAGTCAGTGTAGGCTGCGTAGTAGGCTCTATAGCAGGTAGTATTCTAAAGTTTAGCCAAACAAGGAAATAGGTACTGGAAATTTTGATTCCTCTTCTTGGATATTCCACTCTTCAGAAAACCAGTCAAATCAACTATAAAAAGTAATCTTTTGTTCCAACAAGATTCAACCATTTTTCGTTAATATTTGTTGGTAGCTAGCTACACACTTGCCAACAGTTCTAGCTGGCTATCTGTACTACCTTAGGTGTGTATATCTAACTGTATACTGTAACTATATGAGCTGATGGCTGAACAAGAGCAAAAGTACCAATCACCAATTGCCCATGAGCCATGAACAACGGTCTGACTGTGTGCACCACTGTTCTATTGTCTATATCTGTACTTTGTTCAGCTAGCTTGCACCAAGTTCACCAAATTTATCAAGAGCGGATACTGAAGTACTTCGCACGTGGTCAAGTGAAGTTTTCAAAGTATAGATTCTGGCAGAAGACACCAAAATTTATAGGACACTCATTTCACGGTACATACGCTCAAGCACTAAAATAAGTAAGAAATCACCAATCACGATAGATTTTTCAGGAAAAAAAATATTATAGATATTCAATCAACCTTAAATGTTGAGTGTACAGATCTCTGTTAATGGTTTTCAGACAACAAATTAAGGATAGATTTTGGAGAGGATAAAACAAAAGCAATTCTTTTCTGTCCCAAGCGAAAACACAAATCTTTACCCCCCTTAGAAATCATATATGAAGATGTTAAGCTCCATCAGCACAAAAAAATAAATTATCTTGCTTGTATTTTGGATGATAATTTAAATGGAGAGTCAATGGCTCTAAGTGTTCTTAAAAACATTATTTCAATATTATCTTTTCTTTATAAAAAACAAAAGTACCTCTCTCCTTACTTGAAAAAGTTGCTCTACAACTCGCTCATTGAACCCCATTTTGATTATGCTTGTTCCAAATTTGAATTCCAAACTTTGAAATAGATTACAAACCACCCAAAACAAATGTATTTGCTTTGATTTGCATCTCAATAAAAAGAAACATTTAGATTCCCTTCACTTTGAAAAAATCAATTGGCTACCTGTGAAGGATAGGTTTATGCAAATGATTAGTATGAGTGTATTTAAATTATTTAAAGGCTAATCCCAGATTATTTAAATGAACCCCAAAACATTAAATGGTAGTCTAGGAAATCATTTCCGAAATTGAAGTTACCATCTTTTACAATGAATTATGGTAAAAACAGCCTCTCCCTTCTAGGTCCTTATTACTGGAATGATCTAGAAAAGTCTTTGAAAGAAAAAGAAACTGTTAAAATTACAATAAATTTTTCTCTTTGATTCAATTTACCCTGAGCAAAAAATGGGCAACGTCCTTTTCCATAGTTTGGATAGTCGGCAACTTTAGATACGTCATATATTTTAGTTCTTGGCATAAAGAAAGTGCTTTTGAGATGTAGTGTAGTTTTTTGTCTCCTTTGTAATATAGTTCAGCAGCCTCTTTTCTTAGATCATTGCAATACTTCAAAGAGGACAGACATCATGATAGCTTTGATCTAATGGTCAGGGTCTCGTTGACCAGTAGGTTGTATTTGATTCTTAATACAGCTGTAAAACGATTCAGCAATTGCTTTCTGCCCTCTTTTTGTTAGAGCCACATCCATCATTGTACAGCAATTGGAGCAGTGCAATAGATGGTCTGCTAAAAAAGTATGTTGTTTTTGCTAGAAGGACCTTAGTGCTGTGACTTTATTAGTACTGTGCCATGGTTTTTATACGCTTATATGTTTTCAGTTTGGAAAGTCTTAGCAGTTGAAAAAAGTTAAAGATAAATGTCCATTTTTTCATACCTTCGATGGTCATCCAAAAGATCATGTTTCTCCCTGCAATCCCACTGAAGCCTGGCTTGTTTATTGGAAGGTCCTTCATCTTTGGTGATTACCACTCCTCGGTAAGAACAACGCTTTTAAATGAATTTCTTTGTTCTAACTGCTCCCAATATGTGTGTAACGACAGAAAAGCTTCTTTTTCGCCTTAAGCTAATCGAAAGTCAAGAAATAAGTTGTATTTTTGAATACGCCATAATGTCAAATTCTTTTGGTTATAGGTACAAACATAGTAAGTGGTAATTGTAAAGCCTGCTTTCTCAAGATTATGCTTTACAATAGGGGAAAGCTTTTTGAATTTCCAAATTGGACAATCTAAAGCCTGCATCTTGAGCATCAATTCACCTAATTGCTGCATCATATCTGCCATTGCCAGTAAGTCGCAAATATAATCGAAATCCATGATCATATAGCTATTATCATAGCTCTTAAGTATCTTCCACCATAAATGTCAATCTGTGAAGGCTAAAGACTTATTTTAGGGACAAAGGAGAACATTTACTTGATTTAAACTTCAGATAATTCTTACTTGGCAAAAAACTGTGGGACCCTCCTGCTCACTTCAATTCATCAGAGTATTGTTTTTATATGGAATTTCATAAACTGTAAATAAATTAAGCAAGCAAAACTATCAAAAAAAACTTACAGCAAAAGTATTTTGGGAGAAATACTTTTAGATATCATTTCTAGCATTGGCTTTGCTAATTGGTCAAATGTTGCCTCAGAAGACAGTTGGCGTTTTCTAGAAATGAGCCAGGTTTTCCTGAGTTACTTTATGCTACAATTATGACAGCTTGATTAGTAATTCTTAAAGGTGTTCCCTTTGTAAACAGTTGCTCAAACATGAGGAATTTAATTGAAATGAAAGGTTTCAGAAGCCAATCTTTAATCCTTTGGTGAAGGCATTTTTTATTACAATACACGTCATTAAAAAGCTTTCTACCATGGCCAATATCAGCGACTTGAGCACCACTGTTTGCTAGTAAGCAAAGAACAGTCTCCAATGGTTGCACTGCTGAACCCATTTTAATTGCTGTTATGCAAAACCAAAAAACAATGGAACTAAACTAGCTGAAAAAATTTGTAGATTTGAAGAGCCTAGAGAGTCCTCAATGGCCTTACAACTTAGTAATGAGGCGTCCAGAACAGTTCTTGCAGCTGAATTTATAGAGAATGATGTCAAGTTTCACAAAAGCTGTAGGAATAAGTTTTCCCATTTAAAGCTAGAGAGGGCAGAAAATAGAGCAAAATTGCCAGATCTGAATACTGACAATGTCGAAATGTCTCCTGCTATTAATGCACTATCTACTTCAAATGATAAATCATTGAATGAGCATTCTCAAAGATCGTTTGCAAGATTTGAGAAAACGTCAGAAAAAGAGACACACTTTTTTGTGGCTCCGATAAGTCAGACTTACATTCTTTAATGACATTTGATGTGCACAGAAAAGGTTAAAACTGTATAATTATGCTAGAAGATGAAAAACAGCTTGGGAAGTTGAGTTCAGGAGACTAAATGGCGCAAGACACTCAGTACCATTTACGTTGTATTCTTGATTTGTATAAAAGGGCGAATGAGGCAAAATTTTGTCCTTCTCGTAAAAATAACGAAGGCAAAAAATTCATGCAGAAGCTCTTGCAAAACCTGCCCCTTATATAAACCAAAAGGCTAGTGAAAAAGCAACCCAAAGTTTTAAGTTTTCAGAACTCGCTAAAATGCATTAATCCATAGTTGAAGAATTAGGCGCAATTCACTGTACAAGACTAAAGGCCGGAATACACTATCATTTTTCAATAATCATTGGAAATGATATCCCTGAAAATGATAGTCATTTGTTCTGTATACACTTATCATTTACATATGATATATTTCATAAAAAAAATCATTTTAAAGACAAAGTCGAATAAGGAGTTTCTTGTTATGGTTTCAGTTGTAAAAATGTACCTAGTGTACAGTTTTATACAATCTTG
>JANSTP010226436.1:0-11412 GCA_025330745.1 Cladonema radiatum | reverse complement strand
TTAATTGAAATCACTCCACGGTAAATCTCGTTGTTACACGAAATAAATTTATTTTAATTACTTTATTAAGATTACTCAAAGGCGGATCTAACAATAATACGAAATAAATAACACCAAATCAATGAAATTTATGAGCAAAGGAATTATGAAGGTTTTCTCAAAGTAACAACGGTCTTAACAAAGTTTAGTTCGTAACGAGGGTCTTCTCAAATTTTAGATGGTAAAGAAAGTTTCCTCAAAGTTTACGGCGCAACAAAGGTTTTCTCGAAGTTTACAGCGTAACGTCGGTTCTCTCAAAGTTTCTCTCAAATTGTATAGCTATACAAAGTCATTCTTAATGTTTTTTGGTACGAGGAATCGATTGACGCCCTCCATTGGGCGTAATTCGAGCGTTAAATGGGTGCATATGCAAAAAATATGTTAAAATCCCAAGTTAAGAAAAAATCTTTGTGGAATAATGCATTTTTGACCCGAAATTTGGAACCAGTGTATGAAAAATAAGTCGTCTAGGTACCATACCTGGGGTAAGTCTAGACCCCTACTAGAGGGCTCAGAAAAGGAAGGGGGTGGCAAAGGGTGGTTTTGGTGTTGCTGCCAAATTGATCCTATTTCTATGTAGGTGAAATTACAAAGTTTTGAAGAACCAATACTAACGTTTTTTGATACAAGGAATTGACTGACACCCTCCATTGGGCGTAATTCGGGCGTTAAATGGGCGCATATGCAAAAAATATGTTAAAATCCCAATTTAAGAAAAAATCTTTGTGGAATAATGCATTTTTGACCCGAAATTCCGAACCAGCGTATCAAAAATAAGTCATCTAGGTACCTGGGGTAAGTCTGGACCCCTACTAGAGGGCTCAGAAGGGAAAGGGCGTGGCAAAGGGTGGCCAGCTCTCATCAAAAATGCCAGTCATCTAGAAAAAGAGTCTGTTTTGGGAAAACATTTTGGGAGCCAACCAGCTAGCACAAAATGTGGAACAGAGCAGAATCTTTGAAAAATTACTTGAAAAACTAGCTATTAATTTCAACATTCAAATATATTTTCTTCACTAGGAGCACTTACTGTATACGGGAAAAATTGGGGAGCCTTTAGGAACACCCTAGACATCATACCTATACTTTCCAGGCAAAAATTGACCCTTTTTTCAGATTGGTGGTGCTGAAAAACAGCATTTGAGCAGGAGATTTCCCTGACTGTTAGTTTAAGAAGAATTCTGACTTCTGCATAAAGCCACTGTTTGGATTATTATCAGGGCACCCCTGACATATCAAAATATGCCCATGGGCCATGCCCTTGTAAATTGGCTGTCTGCACTCTCAAAGTTTAATATCTAGAGCTAGCTAGGCTAAAATCCAAAACGGTGGTGAGTGAGTAATAACAATAATAATAATAATAATAATAATATTCTTTTTTTAGTATATACAAGGGGAAGAAGACCCAAGGAAGAAAATCCTCAAAAAACGGGCCAAAACACCTTAAAAACAAAAGTAAAATCCTATATATAAACCTCAACCTATGAATAAGTTTGATGAAAATATCTTCTATACAGCAATACACACATAAATACATTACACCTATTTACAAAAATACACATAAAAATATCTGATTTTGTTAAAAATATCTGAGGTAGGCTGTTTTTGAATGATTACTGGTTTTGTCAGAGCAAAACAAGTGTAATACAAGGTAGATACCCACAAGGAAAAAAAAGAAAAAAGAAAAATTCCCTAAACAAAAAATTGATACGCTATATACTGTAGGAAAGTTGAATAAGTTTGTCGACACCACAGAAAAAAATTCGAAATTTACATATCGAAAATTGTGTTATTTTCGGTTTGTAAATATCTGTGATGTAAACTTACGGAATTGAAAATGCTTAGTTTTCGATCCGTAAATTTTCATTTCGAAAGTTTGAAATATTTCTATCCGAAAAAAATATTAATTTTGCAGATGGATTCTGTACATGAAAACTGTGCTATTTTTCAACTCGTAATATGTGAGATACTTTGACCAAAAATTATTGAATTTACAGCAAACCAATTTGTCATTAAAAAACTATGTTAAAACAACCTTGTAAAATGACTATTTTTTCTACCAAAATTACGAATTCAAAAATCAAGGAAAAACCAGTTTGAAAAATTTCAAAAATGCACCTAGTAAAAAGCAAACTTTACAGATATTTCAGAAAGGAAAAAAAGAAAAATTTATTCACCGAATATTTTATAAAAAACGGTTTGATATAAATTGCGGATTGAAAAGAGCTTATTTTTAGATTCCCAATTTACAACGCTATTTCGTTTCGAAAAGTTTCAAATTTTTGATCCAAAAAAAAAAACACACAAATTTCAATAAAACTTGCCCTACGTAAATTTGATGTACTTTCAACTCGAAAATATTCTTTTTATCAGGACAAAAATTACTGACATTTTTTACACCAAAAAGAACGATAGAAACGTAAACTGAAATCAATTTGTTAATCTATTTATTTTGGATAAAAACCTACTGTCATAAAAAAGACATATATTGAGTCTTAAAATACCTAATATTCGACGCAAAAAATCCATAAATTCACAGCAACATAATCCAGTTAAGTTTCAATATGAATCTAGCAATTAAATCTACAAGATTTCTTTATTAATAAATAATGTTCAAAAATAAATACAACCAAACATTTTATTTAAGAGATCGCATTTTTATTAAAGAGAACTAAAATAGTGAATAATGAGAGCTTTGACACATCTGATGTGGCTCATTGTTTTTAACCAATCAAAATAATTCAAAAGATAATGTCTACACATCTGGCGAGTCAAAGTCATTGTTATCCAATCTTATACTTTCATTTGATGTGTCCCACTTTAATAAACCAATTGAAATGGAATCACATTAATTGTTTCTTACGTTTTCTTAGATATAATAGGAAACATTCTTTGAATTCCTTTATTAAAATACTTTATAAAAGAACTTTTATATAGAAAAAGCTTTTTGAAAATACTGATAAAAGTTTATTGAATATTTTAAGAAAAACCTTTACTCAAATTACAAATCAACAAGAAGAATTTTTTCAACTAATTTTGCTTTTCTAACAGAAGGAAAATTTTAACGGTCTTCAATACGGAAAGTTCACAGAACTGTTATTATGTCTAATAACTTCCCCTGTTGCTTCGAAAAGAAAAACGGAAAATCATATGAGATTTCTTTCCTCCCCCAATGAAAACTCTTTTCTATTAAATTCAGAAACGGAAAAATTATCAAAGATAATGATTATTTTTGCATATTCACTTTGAATATTGCTTTGAAATCAGAAAAACGCCATTAAGAAATTAAACTTCTTCTATATTTTACTCTACTCGCTTTATTTTTGACTTTATAAACTTAAAGCGGAAAATCGCAACGTTTATATCTTGTTATTTACTTTAACCGTCTATTACATCCGAAACGAGAATTTATCAAAGGTTTCTTTGATAATACTTTTGATTTGATTCGATTAAGATCTTGGAAATAAGAACGGAAAATTTTATCAAAGATACCCTAAAGCGTTCGATTCACGTTTACCTTGGTAGAAAGTAACGAATTTTGGCCTCAGTGACAAATTTTTTTACCGATTAAATTTTTTACCGACCAATTGTTTTTGCCCACGAATTTTTTACCAACGAATCGACATTTTCAGTTTCCACAGTATCATAGGTTTTGATGTTTAAAAACAAATTAGGTCTTCCTACTACCTATATTTTTGCTTAATTGATGTTATTAAGTACAGGAACTCGAATGCATTTAAGTTTGAGCGTTACTTTTCTAAGTAAAAAAGTTTGTAGTTATCGTTGTATCACATCTAGATTGGCAAATAATCTCGTCGGTAAAAAGTGACGAATTTTTGTCTTAGTAACGAATATTTATTACCAACGAAAATTTTTGCCGATGAAATTTTTTGTCGACGGAATTTTTTGCCAACTGAATTTTTACCGATAAGGTATTTGTTAATGAGCTTGAAAACAGCAGCGGGAAAACTTGACCAACAAAGATTTCTATACGTTCTTCATTGTTTTTGCACCGACAAAATTTATGTCTTTCCTTTCCGTTATTTCTAACATTTCCTTATCTTATTCCGTAACAAACAACGACCTCGTTTGTTGTCACTTCCTTACCTTAGTTAGTGAATTTGAAAATACAACCACGAGAAAGTAAGGGGCTGCCTACTATCCTTTCAATCTTAAATCGCGGTAAAAGTTGTAAAAAAAATTGTGCAGTATTGAATAGCTTAGATTCTATTCTGTTTTTCTTTTACTTTATACCCATATTTTATTGATAAAAAGCACGAGTTTTGAGTTGCATTTTACTCTGATTTTATGCAATATTTCCGGTTTTGACTTCCGTTTTATATAGTCTATTTATATAGTCTATGAATTCGGTTTTATATAGTCTATTGCTATTGCAGACCTTTACCTAGGATACACTAAACCTTTTTTATGCCGAGTAAACATTCTTTGATATCTAAAATTAAAACCATCAAGGGAAATTTTGTAAGTGGCATTTATCTCCAAGTCCCACAAATTGAACATTATCTCCATAATCTAAAAGACATCGATATATGAAGAATACAAGTGGAAATAATTAAAAACGTTTTCCCAGTTATGTGCTCTAAATTTTTACTAAATTCAGAATGATCGGTTTTTCTAGAAAGAATAAACCAAGCACAAGATCTAGATTGGAATAGACTAGCTTTGAGTCCATTCGGTAATTAGGAAACCGCTGACCAAAAGCATCGCATATTTGCCGTAAGGAAGTATGGGCTTCCAAAAATTCCACTAGAAAACGACTTAAGGCAAGTCTAGTTAGAAAAGTTTCTAAGGTATTGCTTGAATTTGGTTCCAGAAGTTTGTTAGGCGGTTGCTTAGGTTTTAGTGACTGAACGTTGTACATTAAAGAAAATACAAGTTAGCCATTTTTTGGTTGTTTTACTACAAGCTTTGCTCGATGCAAATAAGACTCTTAAATTATGATGTAAATCGCGTTTTTTATCCGCACCTTCAAAGTAATTTAACGTTGAAGGTCCACAAAAAAGTGTCTTAATAATTATCGGCTACATTTTTCTAAGATTCTTGATCTGTTTCTTGTATAAAAACGTGTATAGAAATATCTACCTAACCAATTAACGAAATAGAAATCCTGTCTTTTCATAAAATTTTTATGGCATAGGGATAATAATCAAATGAATTGATAAGGACAAAATACTTTGCACTTAGGATTCAGTTAACATCGGTATTTGCGTAGTTTGTATTGGTAAATTAAGAAGTTTTTCTTTGTCATATTCCTTACACAGGAAGCTACAGGCTCGTATGAAAATTGTACTTTTGAAAAACAAATAGGAAATTAATTTTTTATAAAAAAAAACACAATGGATTGAAATCATTGTCAGACGATTTCTCTTCGTTAGTTTTTACAAAGTGTAAATGAATAGAGATATAATCGATGTTTTTTTAATATAAAAAATCTTTTATCTAATTACAAAGACACTACCATAACGATATACAAAACGTATTTCCGTACAGAATAACATCTCAAAAATATAACATTATAAACTTGTATTATAATTTTTTATTATTATTATAGGCTTTTATTATATATACAGTACAATATAGACATCATCAAATAAAGAAATAAGATTAATAAAAATATAAGCTGCTACGCAAATGAACTCTCGCGTAATACTTTCGGGAAGATAAAAAGAAACTTTTAAAAACTTAAAAAGGAAAGAAAATAAATTTATGCATGGTAAAAAATATGGTAAAAAAGAGTAACCAGTACGTCTCGACCAGTAACCACTAAAAAGTTAAACCAGTACCAGTACACCAGACTAGCATGCCTTGCCAAAGATTAAATTAAGTTATTCCAATACATATTAAAATATTCACTGTGTAGCATATTAATTGGAGTATTATCTTGTCTGTCGCTCCCAAACTTATACTTTACTAAAATTAAGATTTTTTTTAACAATCAGGTTTATACGCTTTTCATGCGCGTATGCAGCCTAGTTAATGAAAATCCAGCTTCAGAACAAGCGAAAATTAAATACCAAGTGCTTTTTAAACCCTTTTTTTCCATTTTTTCAGTGCCGTCTTCAGATCCTTCTCGTCGTATATCACCTTCCAAACGTCGTGTTGTTGGTATTCGACACGGAACTGAACATCAATAATTTGATTGATTTCAAAAAATTCTTCTTCTTTATTCTGCTTGAATCTGCCATCACCAATGTTATTCAAAAAAATTGCTGAAAAATCATCCTCATCAACACTCTTTACCTTCCCGAAAAAATGCCCAACACCAACCCAGCCGACACATACCCATGAATCGATCGTAATCTGCAAAAATATACATAAACAGTTGAAATCTTTTCCAAAACTTTATTCAATTCCAAGAATGACTAAAAGAAGAAAAAAAGTAAGCAGTTTTACCTGACCAACGTCTATTTCGCTAGAATCTTTTGGATTAGGTGCTTCGTTTTCGTTTGCCTCCGATGCTTCCGTTCTTACGACACGAGCAGCATCTCCATTGCTGTCCGATATTTCTGTTGACATTTCAATCTAATGCATAAAGAATTATTGCAACTGAAACATTTTCAGAAAAACTTATTTCTAAATTAGCTAATTTATGTCACTTGCCTCCAGTAAGTAATTACTGCACACTTTTTTAAAAAGATTAAAAATTATTAAAAATTTCTAAACAAGGTTAATGGCGCCTAGAGGATACAAGACTGAAAAGGACTGCAAAGTAAAAATACTACGTTTTCGTTTATGACTGGTGTTGCTTCACGATCTCCTGTTGTGTTTTCTTGCACCTACGGAAAAATCTTTGTTAGTTAGAAAAAAATGATTCTGATAACTAGAATTTTGAAGAGAACGTTTTAGCCATATAGGTAACGTACATTGGTCTCTGAAGCAAAATACGAGTCGATACTATCCAAAACGTCGTCTGTCATCCCGTTTTCATTCTGTTTTAAAGAAAAAAAAATTTAGAAAAGGAATCACTTTAAAAACTGTCACGCATAAAAGATTACTGTTGTGTTATAAAATAGGTTGAAAGGAATAGAACACTCAGGAATGAACTTACCTGATTAGTTTCCTCTCTTGTAACATTTAAAGGTGCAAACCCGTCACTCTCACCCTATGAAAAAAATTATATAATATTTCGAGTCAAACTTCTTTTAGAGACAGACAGCAATGAAAACCATATTGTTATTTACCAAAGTTTCGTCAAGATTTTCAACGTCATCTTGACCCGAATTTTTGCTGTTTGTTTCTAAAGTTACCTGAACAAATAAATATGCATAAACAAGCATAGGAAGTACTCGATTTCTTTGAGCATGCAAGAAAACCCATCTTATTACTCTTTTCATAGCTACCTCCCAAAATATTCCGACTGAATGTTGTTTACGTTTTATTCTTTCTATATTTTTTGTTTTTTCAGTAGGAAAATTGGTTTTGTTGCAATTGTTATTATTTCCCAGGTAACCATTTACTTTGGGTAAGAAGAAGATAACAATCAACACTTTGCAGGGTAAGGGGCAACCCTCTGATCCTGTGTACCGGCTGATTGGTGAAATCAACAGAATGTATTTTTCAAGTTTATTGTCTGCGAAGTTGTATGTTGAAGAAAATAAAAAAATTTGACAATAAAAAGTCTGATCTTTCTCTTAGCATGTTTGTGATTTGTATGCAAAGTTTATGAGTTCTGTCAACAATTGCAACAATTGCAACCACCATGAAGTAACATCAAAGCACGAACGATGATTTCATAAAAAATTGAAAAGCTTGTACTTATTTTAAAAATCTTTTTTAGATTTCATTTCAACTCATACTACTTAAATATGGTTGAACATGATTATATCATCAAATTTATAGATATAAAAATTAGTATAAAAACAAAGTAAATTTACTTTTTTTTGAGTCTGCTTTGGAGTTGACTTTGCCTAAAATACCAAAATTATTTTATTTGAATCCTGCTTGACTTGACTTGAAAAAACACTTCGATTGACTATCAAAAATTACCGGTGATATTCCAAAAAAGACAGGGCTCTTCTCTAACGAGAGAATCTTTTTTTCGTGCACTGCTTGTGAATCTCGTAAAAGAGCATTTTCTTTTCGTAACTAAATTAGAAATATTCAATAGAAAATATTTCATTAACGAAATATCATCCTATGAGGGTTTCTCTAACAATTTGAGCACATCAAAAGAAAAGCGGTAAAAACTATCTTGGGGACATTTTTGGGCTTTGTTATCTTGATCTGATCCTTCTTTTGTAACTAAATCCTATTTTGGAACAATTTATTTGGCTTAAAAACCACTATGATCTTAAATAGACATTTTTTATTTTAACACTACACGACCTCTGTCTTTCAAGAACGATTTACCATCTTTCTGGAATAAATTTGGTGTTCTCAAATTCTTGGCGAAACCATATGATAGTTTGAAACAAAAACTGATTTTTTCTTAACTTACAGCAATTATCGATTGTTCCAACTCTAATATTTTTAATCTTTGAGCTATGCACGTTTGCTTAGCATTTTGCTCCTCTCGAATATGCTGTGAGTAAAAATCCAATATCGCATTCAATCATAGGACCGAAAAGAGAAAACGTAAAATATAAAATCAATTACCTTTTGGCATTCTAGTGATAGATAATCAGTCTTCGTTTTTGAGGCGTCAAGTTCCGTTTGGAGTCGAAATATCTAATACATATTGAATAACGAATATAAAATAATAATAAAAAAAAACATAGGAAAAAAAAACCCGTTGAGTTATCATTTCAATTGCAGTTTATTAGAATGTTATGTTGATTGAATTGAATAGCTTTTCTCACTGTTGCATCTTTTCTATCATTCACAGCAGCCGCTAAAACTGAATTGCTATGCTCATCTCCCTACAAAATGTAGAGTTTCAGTTATTCAACCTGTTAAATTAATGAAATAGTTGTAAAAAAGAAATATACCTGATTAAGAAGCCTTATGTTTTACCTCTTCTACACGCTTTATGGTTTTGTTTATTTCTTTTAATTCCTTTACTGAGAGTTCTTTCGTGCCAGAATCCCACAAATTAAGAGCGGTTGCAATGTAGTGCTCCGTATCAATTCCCTCCAAAAGACACCTCATTTTCCACAACGTAATATCAAATTTGGATGCTATTTTTGTTAAGACAACCCAATTTTGTGCAGAGAACATCGAACATCGCCAAAAATAGCTTTTTTCCGATGAGCCTAAAGGCTAAAGATGAACTAGTTAACAAATAACTGTTATGTTAGTCACCAATAAATAGTTAACTCAAGATCTTACCAATTGCAGTCCTTCCTTGTTTTCTAGTTCTGCAGCCAATTGTAACTTAACACGACTTAGTTCTTGCTTTGAGATATGTGAAGGAAAGTTGTCAGTATTTTCGTTTTTATCATATCTTCGAAAAAGTAATGTGCGAGCAATTTTCATTTTTTGAAAAAGTGTCCGATGAATTGGCTCCAAGTGTATCTCATCGTGATCGTTATTCGCAATAAAACCTTGTGGTTTCGGCGCAATTCTTCGATACTTTGTCAGTGACGACATTTTTATTAAAACTTTTTTCCCTTCTTCTTTTCGTACTCGCAATAAGAATATTCAGCTATGATTCAAGAGATTTTCTAACCAAAATATCTGGCTTAATTATTTCGAAATCACACCTTTAATTTTCTTCTTCTATTTATAAAAAAATCCATAAGTCTTTAATTTTCTTTTTCTATTTATATCGAGATTGAATTATTATCGTAATTACTTTATTGAGGCTGTTGTTCTTTTGACGGAAAGATCTTATCTTACTACTTTGATTTGAAAACGATTCGGCGCCATTCGAAGGATTTTTACATTGAAAAAATTTTTTATATCCCACAGTATAACTTTTCGCGCGTTTGCATTATGTGAGAAACAAGCTACTGAAATGAAAAGGAATGTCTCAAGAAAGGTATGTAACTTGCTCTTTTTTTCCAATGCTTCCAATTATGAAAATGCTTTGGTTCTTGAATATGAATCTTAGCACAATACATTGGCTATTCTTAGATGCCTCGAAGAGAGAAGCAAACAAATCGAGAGGTAATTAAAAGAAAATTTGGAAAACTGATTACAACAGGATGTTGCAAAAAGAGCAAAAAGCGAGCTGGCTGCATTAAAAAGATAGATTTTAATGATATTATGCGCTTTAGAATCAATTTTTGGAATAAGACCGAACAAGAGCAGAACCAGATGATATTGGACGAAATTGATGATCAATCGATGGCAAGTAAAATAATGTACCGTATCAATGATACTACATTTTGCTGCGCATCGTGGCTTTTTTGCCATGGAATAAGTAGAAGACGGTTCGTTGATTTGTTCTTTCAATCAAAGACAATTTTTTTAAAGACAATATTAAAAGCGCCTATTCAGTTCTGCATGCTTAATTATGACTTCAAAACTTTAGCTAGTTTTAATTAGATTTTAAAACCTTCTTTCAATCATTGATAAGGGAGAACTAACATGAGGAAATAAGTATGCTTCTATATGAAAACGTAGAGAAATTAGCATATAAATTAGCATCTTCTTTATTATTTTAGCTTTCATTCATTGAAAAGACAATATTTAGAAAATGGGAGGAGAAGCGGAGAAACGTTGCGGAAAGGATCTAAAGATATTTCGGAAGGTACCATTAGAGCTGTTAACTGGCTGAGAAAATTCGCTGAAGAATGCGGAGATCATCCACCAGATGGTAATCATAATGCTCGAATACTTCCAACATGCTACACGCGTAAAGCAGTTTACAATACATACATCATTGATTTTATACTCTCGACGAAGCAGGCCAAAGTCAAAGTCATTCGTTATCTTTTTTCTTAGAACAATAAATTCGCAAAATGTGGTGTTTGTACACTTATGAAGGAAACGAAGCGAAATACAAGAGATCCTAATGTGCGAAAAGAACTAACATTGAAACGTGACCTACACAATCAACAACAAATGTAAGAGCCTTATGGCAGGGGAGTGTTTATGCATATTTTATCGAAAATAGATTTAGTAGCCATTCAAAAAGGTCAAAATTAATATTATGTCTTCTTAATTGATGAACCTAATTTTCTTTTCCTTTCACGATAGCGACTTCAATTGTAAAATGACAATGTAAAAAAATTGTGCTAATTCATTCAATTTTTGTGGGTAATCTCCGTTGCCTTTCATTAAAGGTTTTTGTCTAAATTTCTACTAAGCTCCCGTTTGATGATTTGAAGAGTTGGAGCCTATAATAAAACATGTTTGTCTGACGGAAATGATATGGATTTAAGCTATGTATTTAGCTAACCATAAGTTTTGTCCTGTTTTTGTCTTATATTAGCTATAATTGTGAGATCATATCTAGGAACGAAAGATCGA
>JANSTP010226325.1:0-11413 GCA_025330745.1 Cladonema radiatum | reverse complement strand
CCTTTCATTAAATAATCAAGCTTATGTGAAGAATGCAAAAAAGGGGATCCTGTTATTTTGGCAAGATATTTTACTGCAGTGATATAAACCATAATAGTGTTGTATGAACAAGTCTCAGCTAAGTGCGCAGCGTACAACAAAACAGTACTTTCTGTGATCGAAATTCCTAACTGATATTCTTGGTAGAATTTCACTAATCGATTGAATGAAGACTTGTAGCCTCGATTTGTGTTCTCAGACAAAGATGACGTAATTAGATCTGTTTTTTGATTAACAAGGCATTTCAGACTTCTTCTGGGGTTTGCAAATTTGTTGCATTCTCGGAATTTTTCCACCTGTAGAAGAGACAAAAGGTCGGCACAGATATTAGTATGACCTGGAATGTGTTTGAGAAAAACGTTAGTGTTGTTTTTTGCGTTAAAAAAGAATAAGTTTCGCAAAACTGTTAGTATTTGCTGATTCTTTGACCTACCCTTTTTCTATGACAAGCAAACGAGCAAATTATCAGAATAAATCTCTATCTCCTGATTGATAAGTTGCTGACCCCTCACCTGTAGAGCAATTCCGATCGCTAGTAGTTCTTTTACGTTAATGTGAAGTGACTTAACATTATCGGGCCACTCCCCATAAAGCCAGTTGTTACTAAAAACTGCTCCACAACCTAGTAAACCTGAAGTTTCCGTATAAAGCATTAAGGAAACCGAAGTAATAATTGATTTCTGGAAGATCTCAACCCCATTCCAATTGCTTAATAAGTTGACCCACCAGATAATGTCAGCCTTGAATTCTGGGTTGAAGGAAATTTTTTTCCCAGGAGACTTAGCTGTGCAACTTAAATCAATGAAACGCTGTAAAAACAACCTGTCTGGCTTTATCACTTTAGCGGCAAATGATAACTTACCAATAAGGGATAGCGATTCTCGTTTCGGGAAAGCCTTTTTATATTTCCAGTTTGTAATTTCTTCTTATAAAAGGATGAGTTTATTTTTAGGTAATCTAATAACGCCTAAATTACTATCGATTTCTAAACCTAAGTATTGTACGACGTTGCTAGGACCCACTAACTTATCGGTTGCAACTGGAACGCCTAAATATTCCAACAGTTTTAAAATTTTTGAAATGAACAACTGGCACTCTTTTCTGGCTTTACTAGCAACAAAAAATCATCCAGGTAATGTAAGAAAGTATTTATCAAACAGACACTGATGATAATCCAGCATAAGCAATCTGGAAAAGTATCGAATATAAGAGGTGAGGACCTCCCACTGGCCGGTAACCTTGTATCCATATAATATTCGCCTTCCATGAACATACCTAGCAGCTTCCAATCTTCTTTTCTTACAGGACAGATGCGGAAGGCATGTTTGATGTTGATTGTTCCCATGTAGGAACCTAGACCTAAATCTCTGACCATATTGACTGCTTCGTCAAAATGCAAATACTTAACAGAACAAGAATCTGTGTCAATACCCTCATTGACAGATTGCCAATCGTGTGGTGAAGAAAGGTCTAAAACTAATCTTACTGATCTATCTGGTTTTAAAACCACACCTAAGGGAGAGCAATATATTTCATGGATTGGGGAATTGCAAAACGGACCTGCTGTGTGAACCCTCTGTATTTCTGTCTTTAATGCATGGGAAACGTCTGGTGCCAAATGTCTCACAGACAAAAGATGTGGCTGTATGCGTGGGTCAACTGCCCAATTAAACGTAATAGAAAACCCGTTTTGGAAACCATCTAAAATAAAATCTTTGATATTGTCATTGGGAAAAGATGAAAGAATTTAAGTTAATCTATGGACCATCACGGGAGTGACAATCTGACCAGGAAGAGAAGAAAAGGGTTTATTGCTTATTGATGTGAGAGCAGGCTGTGATCAGGTGATCCTTACCGCACTTGAAGCACTGGTTTGGGTAGATGCATCTGTCTCATTCATTGCAAGTTTCCCTGAGATTATGGAGGTAGCAACAAGATCCTTGTGAATTGAATTTCTGGGGGGCATTCCGAAATTCGTTGCTTTGCCAAGGAACTATTCATTCAAAGGACTCAAAGCCTCTCTTTGTCGATGGACCCTACTTTCGAATTTCTCGTGTCAGTAATCCTTTTTATTAGACATATGGCCGATAATTCTGTATCCAGGCACTCCCACCTAACCGAGTCCTGGTTTGCAGCTTTCTTCATACGAAATTGTTGGTCATACTGGTAAACATTTTGAAATACGTAAACACTAGCAAATTGAAAGATCAGGCTCTGGTAACACAATAATTCCAAAAATAACGCTAGCATGAAAAGAGTAAAACACCCGAAAAAGTAACTCCAAGCTATGGCCCAAGTAACAATATTGGTAATTTTTTGGGTGTTGGTGCCTTTTTTGGTAATAGTTATGGCCTCATTGGAAAATGCTTGTTCTGTGTCGGAAATATCAGAAATGGCCTGCGATCTAGGTAATAATGACTCAAGTCGAAGAAACTCAACGTTTTTAATCTTTTGAGACACTATTGCTGAGACACCTGGTATTTGAGGCTCTGGAGGCTTTTGTGACAGAACTTTTGCTACGGTATACGGCAGCTGACCCCTTTCGAGTAACTGGCAGATAGCCGTCTTAACCGCTAAATTTACTGATTCTTGAAGGTTATTACCAGCCTTCCTTGCTATGTTTAGTTGTGGCTGAAAACGGTCATTACCAGCGTTCGTTGCTACGTTTGTGTCAGAAAGCCGTCATTACCAGTGTTCGTTGCTACGTTTAATTGTGACTGTAAACCGCCAAGCTTGATGTTCTGTTGAACGGCGTCAGTGCTGATACATACTGGATCTGTTGACTTGGTCCTGGATGTTCGTCTCAGTTGAACAAAACAGACAGAGGCAGAGTTGGCAGTTCGAAAAGATATTGCAAGACTTGAGATGGGTTATGTTGTTGATAAATTCGTATCGCTGGTTGAGTTCCATCTCCTCTACTGTGTAGTTTTTACGCTAACGCATGTTGTACTAGCTCTTCTTTAGACAAGGCTACCAGTTGTTGAATAGTGAAATCCGTTGTCTCATGGCCATGCGAAAAGCACATACAAAAATCAATGCGTTTTTTTCTTGTTACTGTTGCTGCTTACACATGAAAAGGCTAATACAAAAGCTTCCGTTTGTGATAAATTGAATTTCACGCTTCATTAAAAACACATACAATTTAATTGCCACTCTCCTGATATTTTAAACTTAATTAATTATGCTAATTAATGTCCCTTACATTACTATTATTATGAAGGATCATTAACAAAAATCATTTATTGGAAGCTAACCATACCTGTGAAGATACAGTTGTACCGTATTTGTGTCTATCCGGTCAACATAATGGACTTTCAGTGTGCTATATGCCTAGATACTGTCACTGACATCGGGGGATTTTATTTCCTTTGCATCAAGATTATGAACTGAAATAACTTCATGAAATTTTATTGAAAATAGCCAACATTTTTAAATCTTAAACTTTTCTAAATAAGAACATGGCTACAGTGAAAACTTTTGAACATGCATCTTAGAACAAATTGACCAAATACCTCAGATACCACATATATTGTTTGCCTCATCAGCAAAATGTTTTGCATCTGTGATAACTAAATGGCCAGATAAGACTTGTTGGTACACCTTTCTCTTGATTGTGCCTCCTATTCCATTATGTAGACCTAAAATAAGTGACATATCTATATTTCTGTTTGCGTTTTAGCATTCTATTTAGTTCATATTTGTGATTACTAATCCTGTGTAATAAGTTGAATCTACTAAATTATGATACCTTCGAAGTGATGAGCCTCTCCATAGTCCCATGTTAATTTTATATCACCAGGATACTCCCAAATTGATCAAAAGACATATCGGGATCTAAACTAACCAGCACAGCCATCACTCCAGAAATGAAATGTGTCAATGGTAGGTTCAATCTCTTCAATAATGCTAATCATCTTATTGTTGTTTGTAAAGACAACATTTCTATCATGGCTTGTTTCATTGGAGATAATAGCCATTGGTATCACTGCTAAATCATGGAAATCCAGTTTTTCCTACCTTTTTGAGATTCAACCTTTCAGCTGCTAGAAGAAGCATTGCATTTTCACAGGTCTCGTATTGTATCTTGTACTATGTTGTTTCTCCTTCTCGACTCTCCTCATTGTACAATGCAACCAGCCCTCTGATGTTACAAAGTAGATAATGTTTTGGTTTGAAAGTGCTTTCACCATCTACCTTGCCTATGTAAATAGTATCCTTTTGACCTGGTGAACAATAGCTAATTGAAGGTTGTTCTAAAAAAGAAACGAGCTGAGATATATCTACTTTCTTCCTCCCTTTTCCTTTGAAACTCAGTGATTTTCTGGCACCACTAAATACAGATGATTTGCTTCTTGGTGAAAGAGTCTGAACTAAAGAGGATAGAATCTTCACTTTTAGTGGAGTAGATTTTGGAAGAGATCTTTTGGCCGTAGCAACTCTTTTACCAATGGCTTGCTTCCAATTGAATACTGATGGTACTGGATTCTGAATTAGAGCTTTTCTAAAGTGAAAGTTCAGTTTGTCTGACAGGATTTGTGTCATGTTTATAAAAATTCATAAAGGTAGGTCAATACTAAACAGAGGAAAGTTAAATAGTTAGTTTTTATGTTATCCTAGAATAAAATGGAATAAACAAATATCTACAGGGCCATGAGGTAAAAGGGGTGGAAAGATCTGAAAGTTTTCAATGCATACATTTAAACCTTATTTGTCAGAATATGAAATGACTTAAGGGGGAAGTTGTTACAAATAAGAAAGGTTGTGTAAGTCTGAATGGTGATCTTATGTTAAGAAGTTAATAAAAGCAGTAAGATGTTATCATATGAAAAGAGATTGGAGACTGAGAAACAAACATAGAATTGAAATCATTGTACGCCTAGTAACAAAAAACTAACTTGCTTTGCTGCTTCCCTCAATCTTTCTCTTTGTAAATGTGATTTGTAGGCAGTTTCATCCTTTTTGAGCTCAATCAGCTTTTTCTTCTTCCTTTGTCTCTCAGATTCAAAATATGCATATTTTTATCTTCAGTCTTCAGGAGTGCAATATAATCTTTCTGTTTTTGTGCTTTACTTTTAGCTATCACTAAGTCAATAATTCTATGAAACTATACTTAACAAAAAACATATAATGAACCATATTCAACAAACAATATCTGCTCAATATCATTTATATACTTTTCCAAAACAGAATGTGCAAAATTCTTTTTTAACATTGCAGTGTTAAATTTTGATTTAAATTGTCTTACGGAACCAAGTTAGCTGCAACCTATTTGCTATAAGCCAGTTTTTTGTAAATTTAAGCGATGTATATGCCAATGAAAAACAGAGTGCTCAAAATTTCTTGAAGCCACTTCAGTGCTGATTTGCTAGCAAAGAATAGTGCAAGAATGATGCTTCCTGTATCTGTACTTTGTGGCTTTTCTTTCCTGAAAAATCATATCACAAACAGATCAGACTACAATAAATAAGACTATTGGTAAATTTTTTATTAACCCAAATCTGCCTAACAAAGGAGAAGTAAATATAAGCAATAAATACAACAAATAAATCTCTAGTCACATGCCCAATTTCTATAATATCTTTAGTTTGGAAAACCAAAATCACAAGCAGAGATTAATTTCTGTTTAACTTGGACAAGCAAAGTAAAACTCAGTTTCTAATGTACATGGTAATTTAGCTACTAAAACTCAATCTCCCTGCTTAGGTTTTCATCAGCAACGCTCTATTTGAGCAGAAGGATATACTAATATACTGATCAGAAAAAATCTAAGTATAAATTTTTCATCACGGAAATGTGGAAAGGAGTTAAAACTTTCTATACATCATCTTCCAAGTACAATTCAGAACTTTTTAATGTTTTATGACCAGTTGACCACCAATCAATATTTTATCAAAACTTTACTGACTACAGTGGTTACGGAAGGAAGTGAAAATCCCTATACATGACATAGCATATAGTCAGAGAAGTTCCCTTTCTAATATCAAGTAGAACATGCAAGGTACAACATATCTTGAAAGGTAAAGAATTGAAAGTATTTTAATTTAGGTATTTCCTTACACCTGTCAAGAAAACAAAACTTTAAAAAAAGCAATTTCCTTTGGTGACCTTTCGAAAAAATGTAAGCAAATGTTCCAAGCAGCTATTGACGTTTATGACCCAAATGTTTACTTTTATGAGCTATAGACAGAAATTGAGTCTATGAGCTGCAAACATAACAGTTATTTGGAGCTTCTTTTTCAGGACTTCAAGAATGTTAATCGGGTATAAACGACTCCTAAACGGATGCAAATAGATATAAACAAGTCATAAACAGATCATAAACAGGTATAAACGGGTATAAACTTGTCATAAACGACTCATAGCGAGTTTAAACGAATCATAAACAGATAATAAATGGGTATAAACCGCTATAATCGTAAACTTAGCAACTGAATCCAATCATAAACACAAACAACCAAAAGTGTACGCAAAAGGAAAATTAGAAACTGGCCTGAGAGAGGAAGAATAAAATCAAGAGAGAAAAATATAAAAGCTCAAATTGTATATTTATTTCAAACTATACTAAGCTATTTTCATATTCATGCTGTTTCATATTCACGCTATGACCCACCGCTATGATGATTGAAAAGTTTCTTGGTCATTGTTTACACAGCAAAAGCAACGGAGATGGCGAAAACTTATTTCGTATACACAATTGTTTTTACACGCAACTGGTTTATAAGCAGCCAGTGCTGACCTCCATTTTTTCCAAACAACTTTCAGTACTTAAGAGTTTTCATTAAACAACTTATAATTTCTTTTTGTAAAAACATTATAAATAAAACACTTGTTACTGAGGTCTCCAACAAATTATCAAGGTTCAGATTTACTCTTTTCGGACATTGAACATGATTTTAGATGATCTAAAAAATTACTGCACGTTTTATTCAAATAACTGCTGAGCAATTTTCAGTTTTGAAATTGCAAGTTCTCAGAAGCAACTTTGAGTAGTGACCCCTGACCTTAATTGCTTCCTTAATTGTTTATTTTTAACTCCTGCAGAGAAGTTCTTTCTTTTGACATTTATTTTTCCGTGTCTGCAAAAGTGTTCATGTGATCTTGATTTTCCCATATATGGTAATAATCAAAAAAACTTTATTCGAAAATTGCCGAGACGGTGAACTTTATGAGCAATATAAAAGATCGTTCTTGTCTTTTTTGCTATTGAATATAGAGATAACAATATCTATTATTAAATATCTTTATTAAAAATTACCGTAGGTAAATTTTTCATAAATTTCCTGTGTATTTTGTTTTTCTTCCTTTTCATCGGTAGTTTCATGCCTCCATAATATTTGCATAGGTGTTAGCCTTCTTACTGTTTTCGCCGTAAGCCAATCACATTCGTTCTTTGCGTGGAGTTGTTGAGAGATCGATAGTGAGTCAAGTGAGCGAGCGAAAAGCAGATTGAAGCAGTTTGTCTTTTTATGTAGGAGATTGTGTCACCAGCTTCTTTATTAATAAAACCAACTAGCTAGCTGGCAAATTCTTGGAGCATGATTGATATGATATGACACAGTATGAACTTCATAACTGATTAAACTAAAAAGCAGAAAAGAAGCTTTGAATTGGTTTTTTAGTAGTAGATTCTTACCTCATATAATGCAACGTTGGAGGGGGGAGAAGCAATCTTTCGAAACAACAAACTTTTTGATGGAATCAGGAATTGATTTTGGAACATGATTCATATTGTTTTGGTGAATAAAATCATCAAAACAATACCAAGCAAATTGTTTATATATTTCAAAAACTATGAATAAAGGTCTTGTCTGACAAAGAGATGTGTCGATGATGCATCTTTCTGTTTCATAACATACGAATAACGAAGGACCTGAGTTGAAAGACTTCTATGGAGCCAGTTAGTGAATTCAGAACATCTTGAATATCGCTATGATGAATAAGTTCAGAACATTCGAATAAACTTTTCATTTGAAAATTGCAAATAATTGTGTGCTGTCAAAAGACTTCTCGTGTGTACATACAAATGAATGAATTGAGAATATTATCTTTTTATCGTTTTGATGAATAACATTACAAACTCAAGCAAATTTTTTATATGGTAAGTTACAAATTAACATGATGTTAATGTGTTAATATTGTTATTTACTATTAACTAAGTTAATAGTGAATTAATTTGGAACATGTGTAATGTTACGATGAATAAATCTAGAACGATCGAATAAATTATTCATCAAAAAGTTACAAATAAAGGTTGGCAGCTATCAGAAGACTTTCATTGTGTGTAAATGAAATAATTGAGAACATTATCTATGTTGTTTTGATGAATAACTGTAGATACTTCAAGCAAAATGGCTATTATAAGACTTTTATCGACTTAGCAAACTAATTTGGAACATTATCCATATCATTTCGATGAATATATTCGGAACATTAGTTGTGTGCAACTAATTTCATCTAGAGCATTATCGATATTATTTTGATGAATAAATTTAGAATGTTCAAAAAAATTGTTTAATTAAGAAGTTATAAATAAAATAAGGGGTGTCTTGTTGAAAAACGTTTTTGTCAAAATAACAAATTAATTCAGAACATTTATCGTTTGAATAAATTATATTTAGAAATTCCAAATAATTTATTTATTTATTTATTTATTTATTTTTGATTTATTTATTTAGTAATGAGCTATTGAATTTTATCAAATTATTAGATTTCAGTTAGAAAGTATACTTTATAAAGTTCTGAAAATATAGTCAATTGAAGTTTTTTAAGCAAAATATTAAAATAGCTTTTTGACTCCTCATTTCGAAATAGCAACTTACAAAAGATACTGTCATATTCTCAAAATATCAAATCTTTATGACATATTCATCTTCGTCGAATGTTTACACTATTTGTTTGTTTTATTTCTCTTTATGTTTCTGTCCTTTTTTTATACATTTGATTGTCAACTTGTGTAATTATTCTAAAATTTTTGATTTTTCGACTGCGTGGCTTTGCAACTCAATAACTATATACTGTCGAAACTATGACTGAGTTTTTGCCCTGTTTGAAGCTAACTACCCTGTTTGCCCCTGATTATTGATAAAATTTATTGATAGGCAATTTGGGATTTACCAAAATCATCTAAAATACCAGATCAATGTTGCCATGGCAACAGGTTCTTCAAACCTTGATATCCGAATTTTTGTTAATCTTGAGAAAAAAAAAGGTTTTCTGCAGTGGAAAGAAATTTTTTTAATTTTATCGTCTTTGTCAGCCAAAGTTTCTCTGATTCCTTTGCCTATACACTTTTTTCTCTTTCTTTCAATGTTAAAGAATACTATCCCCCTCATTTTTGAACTGCCGTTCTTGAAAACTAAAGTAAATAGGTAGCGTAAACCATGTGTTTGCATGTGTTTTTGAAAAAGTAAAGGAACCACGTTGTGTTATCTATTAAAGGTGGTATATCACCAAATACCAAATACAAAATATCACCAAATATATCGCAAAATTCATTTTTTTTCGTGAACTAAATATGAAATCGGCTTCAAATTTAGTAGGTATATTATTAATAACATCCTGTTATCTTTTGAGGCACATGTAGTTCCAGCTAAGACCTATTGTCTCACTTCTAACATACTTTTCAGAAAAATTGGATATCCCCAGTTCTAACCAAACTTAAATAACGAAACTTGGTACACCTGTTACCCAAAATCTGATAAAGGTTTTTGACCCACCTTTTGTCTCTATAACCTGTGCTGAGGGGCCCTCACGTAATAGGTCATGTGATTTTAAGAAAAATTGAATATCTCCAGTTCCAAACAATTTTGTTGGCTGAAAACTGATATACCTGTTCCCAAAGATTTAAGAAAAGTTTTGCACCCATTCTTTGTCTCAATATCCCTCGCTGAGGCCTGTAACGTCATTGTTCACGTGAATATATGGAAAAACAAATAGCTCCAATTTCAAACAACTTTATTTAACAAAACTTGTTACTGCTGCTATCTAAAAGGTGAGAAAAGTTTTTGATCACTGTCTGCCTCGATAACCTCCCCTGAGAACTCTGAGGTCTTGGATATGACTTAACTTAACGTTTTCAGTTATGATGGCACGTGTAATCTATTTATTAACATGAATCAATATAGATATGATGTGTGTGCTATCGTGACTTAGCCTTTTCATCCTACAAATATCTATTAGCTCAAGTACGCTGTATAGATACATATTTGCTTTGCTACGTCTATGGCATATTATACAGCATGAAGGTACGTTTGAGCACGGAAATTTTTCGAGCGCATCGCGCTTCTTGTTAATTATTACTAGTAGTTATGTAGCTGTTAATTTTCATTATTTATGATTATTGCTCTTGATTATCAAATTGATCAAATCTTCAACACATCGTATCTTTAATAGCGACATTGACTCTGAAGTTGAAACAATGAAGTTTTAAATAGAAAATTGGTATCTAGGTTTAATTTCAAAAAGCTAACAAAAAGTCTTCATATTAAGTTCACCCTTCTTGTTTTGCCATGCTTCAACAGAGGCAAAGTTATTGCTCTCTAAAACTGAAGCAATATGAAATGATGTTAATCCTTCAACTAAAACTAAGAACTTGATTACAAATGGTTGCGAACAGAAACCAAACTTCAAAAGAGATGAACATAAATGCTTTTCAGGAATTTGGATTTTATTTTCTTGGGAAATATTTAAAATCCTCTCATATTTGATTCGGTGGGAGGGTGGAAATTGTGGAAAGTTTGTTCACTTAACATAAAATATGAATTTTCCTTTTCTTTATTTCTTTTTTTGACCTGTTTTGGAGTTTAAAGAGAATTTCTGCTATACTTTCCTCAGGAGTTCTTGAGTTCCTAAAATTATTCACATTTGCTTTTTAATCTTCATTTTTTTTATATAGTGATATAGTTAAACTTTCAAGAAGTTTCAAAAACTTTTAAAAATAGCTACATTTTGCACTTCTTTAACTGACATGAAGCCAATCAATAGTAAAGTCAGAATGGCATCTACCTCATCTCCTTTTGCAAGTACATGCCTTTTTACTTTCATTCAAAATTTTAGGCACGTCACTATTTTCTAGGGTATCTTGAGGAGGGCTTTGCTGGAGTTTAGCGGTGGGTCGCCTTTGTATTTATTATTCTTTAAAAAAACTGCTTAAATGATTGTAAAGAGACCTGTCACTTTTGAGAAAACGAGTAGATAAGATCATTTTTTTTCAATTTTTAGATGTGAGCTCTCATGGTCTTTGGCAAAACAGTTGTTTACAAATGTTTGTTTCTTAAAGAGGCATTATCAGATTTTTATTTTTTACATAAATAGAATCTCTAATCGATGCTTATTTCAGAAAAGTATTTCTTTTTTAAAATTAATTCCTTATTAT
>JANSTP010226214.1:0-11413 GCA_025330745.1 Cladonema radiatum | reverse complement strand
GTATTGCGAGTCAATGTTTTTCAACAATTTATTTTCGTCAAGGAACTTTGTCAAGTAAAACCGGGATTACATATCATGATGCGACTTCCCTCGCACATAAATTAGGCGAAAATCTCTGTTCAATATTATCTTCATTTCACTCTTTCACAGGGTGCGATTTCACAAGAAGCTTTTATCGACGATCGAAAATTCAAGCTCACAAAAAACTTTTAGCTAATCCTAAATCTGCTACTTTATTAGCTTCTCTTGGGACAGCTTTAGCAAATGTAAAGCAAGTTATAGATTTTGTCCTTCATGTAATTTATAACAGGCCGAAAGATGAGCACACGCCTGGTCAAAGCCGTTATGCAATGCCTTTTGTGACAAAACGAGGGAAAAAGCAATTTCTATCAACAAAGCTACCTGATGAAAAATCGCTTAAAATGAAAATTTTGCGAGCAAATTATGTAGTGTACGGATGGAAAAACTGTCTGAACGGAATGTTTATTTCCCCAAATCCAGTCGATTATGGATGGAAAATTGAAAATGGAGCATTACAACCTGTATGGTTTGAGGGCCAAGCTCTTCCTTCTAGCGAGGTTACATCACAGAATCAATTTACTCTGGAGAGTTTACCAGGAGACACGAAATCTGATGAAAGTGACAACGATTCAGATAACGATTTAGTTTGTTTTGTTACATCTGACTCCGATTCCGATTATTGACTTACTTAATATATTTATGATCTCTTTGTTATCTTTACAGTAGATTTTTTCAGGGTTTTTTCTCGTCATTTCTTTTGCAAAAATACTCTCTGTGTGATTTGATTCTATAACTTACTGAAAAAATACTAAAATTATTACCGTGTATTCTCTAATAAACGCCCCCTCCAGTAAATGCCCACCCTAAAATTTCAAAAATTAAATAAACGCCCATCCCTCCAATAAACACCAGTCAGAAAGGGGGCGTTCATTAGGATTTTTTCTCAAGCATAAATTTAATTGGTTGTTTTTAACAAGATGTAGTAATATTTAATCATAAATACATTTTGTTTATGCAATTTTGTTATAACAAAACATTCCTAGAGACCAGAATAACCAAGTCCCGATTATTTTTATCTTTGTCTTTTTGCTCAAAGTAGATTAGTTTTCAGTAAACGCCCACCCTGAAAGTTCGGAAATTAAATAAACGCCCAGGGCAGATTTACGGTATGCTGACATTGACGTTGCAATGACTAAGTAAATTAAAACTATCGTACAGCCTTTTATATATCGCATTTTTGGCATATTTATCAGATTTTATAAACTTTGGGAGTGAATAATAGCGTATGCAATGATTTTCACATATAGGTCTTTTGTTATTTTTTGCTCCTTTTGATGAAAACGTTCGATATATCGAAACATTATGAACTATTATTAACTTTCCTTTTCAACCCTATGGGAGATTTGAGCCTAAAATTCAAAGGTCCAAAAATGACTTTCCGCAACCCTTTTAAATATTCTGTCATTTCTACTAGTTTCTATGCTTCAAAGACTTACTTTTTCTGAAACAAATAGTAAGTGGTGGGTAGCTCCCACTTGTGCTCAGTCATGGGACTGACTATTCTATCTAAAAGCTTTATTTATGTTAGATTAGCCTATAAAATGGGCGAAATATTCGGAATCCGACTAAAACGGCCCAAAGCAAAAATTTTCTTTCATATAGATATCTTGTGATCGCATATTTGCTCCTAATCACAGGTTTTCTATTTTGTAGCGCTTTTTCGTTGAAGAATTCTGCTACTAGTTTATTTCGGAGTTTATATCTTTCATAGCAGGGTACAAGCTGATATTGTATCCCAGCGAAGAACCTAAACAAATTGAGAATGATTGTTAAATATCTGAATGCTTCTATAATAATGGACAAAAATAGTGTAGACAATGAGTATATTCTGCCAGTTTTAGGATTTTCTATTTTACATCAACTGAGATTTTTTCAAACAAAAATTTGGAAAACTCGAATTTTGGCGATTCTCCAATCAAACCACCTTAATGGGCTCGTAAACCACCCAAAAAGGGCGTTGGCTGGTTTTCACCCTTTCACCCAAGAGCTTTCACCAAGGCTCAAGGCTCATATAGACAAATCGCGCGATAAATCGCTGTCTAACAGGGTATCTAAATTTCACACATCTTATCGCTTGTGGTAACAATTTATACAGGAAAGACTTCAAAACGTCTACAATACAGTATTTTGACCATGATTGTAGGAACAATGATGTAATAATCAATTTCAGAAATCCATTTTACGCAATCTTCCCATGAAACTTTTTCTGATTTATGTAGGTATAGAAGTAGTTGTCGTAGTAGTATTACATTATACGACTTTAGTAAAATTTTGAATAAGCATGCTAGGCAATAAGGGTAGGCAATTTATTAATATATTTCAATATGAAATGGTTTAAAGCGCCAATATCAGATGACATAAATTAGTCCGAAAGTGAGTCTTTGTTTACATAAATTTCTTCCTAGTGATGAATTTATGCATGCGTTTTATTCGAGAATACCGCTGGTCTGATATTGGCGCTTTAAAGCAAGTAACATCAAAAGAACAGCCAAAATAAAACACAGCGTTATCTAAATATTCAACTATCCCAAGAAGTTGTCCATTATTCAACTATCCAATTCTATAGATTATAATCTGTTATTTTCTCCTTATGCAGTAAATATGATTGACATGGTAGCTAAGCAGCGAGTTATCTACTGTATGTTACTATTGAATGTCACATTAGAATATTTTTTGTTTAAGTTTCAAGGATAGGAATATAGTCATTGGGACCAGTAAAATATGCTAAAATTTAATTTTTTTTATATATTTTGTCTGACCAAATAAAAATTATTACAAAAATACTTAATACAGTCTTACCGGTATGGTTTTTCCAATGAAATCGATCAACGAAGAAACGACTATCTTTAAAAAAGAGTGGGTCGCGATTCAAACAATATGCATGGAGTCCACATGCGTTGTCGTATATTATGACTCTTGGCGCTAAATCCAATTGACAATATAAAAAAGCAACGGTTCAAGGCACATACAAATATGTAATTAGCTATGTAGTTATTTCAAAATATATTTAACTTTCGGAAATCTAGTTCTAAATATGGTAAAGGGAATATTGGGTGATTCCTAATTTTCCATAACTTGGTACCCAAAGCAAATACCTGAAGCAATGGAAGATATAGTAAAGAGTAAAAGGAGTAAAAATAAATAAATAAAAGAATCAATTGGAAGTATGTAGAAATAATGTATACATAACGAACCGTGAGGGCAATAGACTGTAAATATGCCAGGCATAAGCCGGGGATGACCAGTGTAGAGCTTTCTGCACGAATTCTGAAAGAACACTTTACCTTGTTCATAGTGTCCTCTGTCTCGAATTTTAGTTAAATTTGGAAATCTAAAATCCGAAAGCATTTTTCTTCATATAAATTTGAAATCTAAAGTAAAATACTACTGCAAGGAAGGTAATTGCACACTCCATAACTCAAAATTTATGAAAATACCTCAAGTTAACGAAGAAAAATTATCTGGCATAATTTGTGCTATCTTCATTAGACGCAGTACTTATTTCGATTGCATTGCGGAACGGAGCTTGTGCAAGATCACACAAATACAATAATAAGCCTTTGAACACATCTGGTAAACACAATTCAATACCGAGACAATGCAGCAAGTCGTACAGGATAGGAATATCATTTTGCAGCGCTCGCATCAGCTCAACATTTCCTTTCACTCCAGGATCACACAATCGCAATGCCAATTCACAACAATAAGTCAACGGAAAGATATATGAGCAAACTGGGCTTGAAGATGTGATGCATTTGAAAAAATTTGAAATCCCTTTAAGAATAGCATTACGTCTGTAGCAACTACAAACCCATGAAATGACGTAAAATAATGAGCGATTAAATACTTTTACAGCAAGGAGGAAAGCTTTCGTGATTGTGAATTTAGTCGGTCATCGATAAACAGTTGAAAATTCTCTCTCAGTGCTTTCGATTGAATGGCAATTCGTTGATTGTGGTCACTGTTCAAAAAGGTTGTGAAGAGATATAATGGGGTAAAATGATCAAATTGAAGCCACTTTTTCGCAAATATTAATTTCAACTTCGAAAATTAACAATTATTAGTTTTAGATCACGTTAATTTGTCGGCCCTTGAAAAAATCAAGAATTCCTTTTTACTATTGGTTTAACAGATATTGCAATTAAACTTGATTGTCTTTAATCAATTAATACTGTTTAAAAATATTATTGTTTTTTAGTTCACACTTTCATCCAATAAAATAATTTTTTGTTCGAATGTTTTATGAAAAGAATTTAATTAATTACAAGTTGCTATTAATAAATATTTTTGCTGACATATTTCTCTTGGTTTGATATGACGACCACCAGGAAGTCAAAAAATAAGGTCAAACATGACCCAAATTAAATAGGTATGAACTCACCAGATAACTGAGACAAGAATGTAAAAATTTCAAGTAATTCGAGTAGGCCTAGAATATCAGAAAATAAAAAAAGAGAACGAAATAATAATAGTTAATAAGAGAATAGACCTACGAGTATCTACGGTATATTACTCCATCAGAAGGTGGCTGCAGGAGACCAACAGTGGCAAATTTTCTCTGGAATCCGAGACTTGTGGCATCGCATACTACTACATCTGGGATATCACCACAGGTTATACAACGGGTCGATTCTGATAGATCATGGTCAAGAAGATGTACAAATGCATACCAGCTATGCCGTCACATAGCTTGTCCAATAACCTTTTTAAAGTTATGATTGCCAACACTAAGCTGTTTCATTTTCCACGTTTGGTAGAAAGCTGCCACGTTAGGGTGAAAGAATATCTGTCTGCAATAATTTTCATGCGCGATGCAAGCGCATCGCCGCAGTTAAGCAAGAATCGGGTCAAATTCTAGATCCAATAGTGAAAAAAGCATGAAAAACAAAGGACAAAGTGCATACGCTGGAAAAAACGATACTAGAGGCGTTCAAAAGGAATACTTTTTGCTTTTTGGTTAGGCGCAGTATTTGAAAACAACACAAGCAACTAAATGAAAACTTAAAGTTCTGATTAATAATAACTTTACCAACAATAAACCGTTCCATTCCACCCATTTCTTAATTCCAGAATATCAAAATACCCCCGAGAAAAAAATTTATTAAATATTAATATACTGTAGCATACGGCCGTAAGATATAAATTCGTTATACTGGGTTGGTTGGGTAAGTATTGCCAGATGATATTAAATGAAGAAAAATGTGGTTTCTGTTTGACAACAGAAATATTGCCAATATTTTTACCTTGGCAAATATAGATGTTATTCAATGTAACCCAATGTATTTCTTGACAATCTCCCAAAATCAATGAATAATTGCAGATTGGACAAGAGACGAGGTCATTATCTTGACATACAAAACTATAGTCGGAATGGATAGAGAAGGTCAGGTAGCTTGAAACAGATTCTTTCAACTGAATTTGGCAACGAGAAGAAGGGAAGAAAGCAATTTTTTGTGAGGACACCGCATTTTGTATTGGTGCTGGACGAGATTGTTGGTTTTCTTGCACTTCATTGAATTCAATAAGGATAAAATTTTCCTTATCTTTTTCTTGTTGCTTTCTCAAAAATGACAGATGGTGACAGAAATGAGTACTGCAAACCAAACACTTTCTCTGCTTCGATCCAATAACGCCGATAGAATCTTCATGTACAACAACTAATAGCGATAGATCGAAAGTTAATTGCAAAATTTCGTTTTCCTAAAACCATGAACGAATTAATGAATCAAAATTTCCCCTCCCCTCTTTCTCATGAAAAAAAAACGCTGCAACTAAGACATAAACAAATGACAAACAAATTTTTAAAATAAACACAAAATACAAAGAATTGAAATAATAAACCATTTTTTACCATTGGAGCCGGAATGTCACCTATGGAGAAAAAAAAAACAAACAGAAAATGCAAGAACAATTAACTAACTAAATTTATCAAAGGAAAAAAAAAAATTTACCTTCAGTTTCTATGTTAGACGCCTCTTCCAAGATTGGTTTAATAGATTGGATATGTAAACACATGTTAAAACTAAGATCTGGAAATCAAAAGCTCAAGGTTACAAACATTAAAAAAAAAATATTCAAATGTTAATGAATGCATTAAGAAGGCTTTATGCTGTTGCTGCAACTCAGCTTTATGCTGCTGTTGCGACTATATCAGAAAAAGATGGCACCTCCTTTTAAAGTCTCGCTCTGAGGCAAAATCCCCACCTCGCTCCCCTGTCACTGAAAGTATACTAACGAAATAACAGACTGCCTAAAAACTTTTTCAAAACAACGGTAACGAAAAAACACACTTAAAAAGTGATATCACAAAACTGCAAGTAAGCCAGAAAATAATTTTAACATAGAATTACCATTTTCGCTAGCAATTCCATCCAATGCATCAATGATTGCAGCGTTAAAAGGATTACAAGTGCAACTATAGACCCATGTGCATTTTCCATCTCTATCAAATACAGTTTTTCTTCGAACAACAAAGTAATGGGAAAGCTGAAAAGAAGTTAAATAATATAATAATTTTGTGAAATAAATTCAGTTTTTAAGTACTTTGAAATTTGTAGCAACAGCTAACCTGAAGGTTTTTCCCTATTTTATTGTATCCTGGTATAACAACCACAGACAAATATTCGTTTACGTACATTATTTTTCTTGACTTCCTCAGTTCAAGTTCATACGATACGTGGTCTGCTACATCAATATGAATCTGCATATAAGACATGGACAAATTTAAATGATATCCTTATAAGATTTCTATGAGAAAGCAGAGAACGATAATTATACATTTAAATTGGGCCCTGCATCAGTGGAAATATCATGGGTGTAATGTGTGGCCGTATTGTTGACAATGTTGTCACGGTCTTCGTCACATTCTTTAGCCCACTCAGTGTTTCCACTCAATACAACATCTGTAACCTGTATCCAATTAAGTTGAAGACACCATTTTATAAACAATAACCAAAAGCAATAAGATGAATTTTAACATGGAATGTTTTCAAAGCATACGGCAGCCGTCAAAACCTCCTTCTAAATACTTCATATAGCTCTAATAGTACTAGCAGTTTAAAGTAATGGAATCGGAGCCTATACAAAAGGTATAATTCAAAAAACGTTTTGAATAACTTAGGAAATGAGAAAATACATTAACAATACATATGAATAAAGCAAATGTGTATATCCTAACATTAGTTCTATCCTCAGTGCTTTTGACGACCATAGTCTGGGCTGCATTTGTGTTTCTTGAATGTTCCGAGCTTTCACCATCTACAATATTAAATGGAAATGGTATGTAGTCAACTGAAATAAAGAAAATGGCATTAAAGGTTGCTGGAAACAAAAGTCTTTTCAATCGCGTACCCAATTTTTCTCTTTAAACTAGAAACGGTATTTATCTTTAATAACTTGTATATGAATGAAATCAAAATTATTAACATACCTTAAATGAGCAAAATTTCCATGAACACAAAATCTCGCGATTTTGCATATTTCCGGCAAAATAGCAAAATGGTTAAGTTTTATAGAAATGATATGCGATATTAAGTTCTCGCCAATATTTCTTCTTCTCCTTGTTTGCGAAGTTTAATTCTCGTGAAATCTCGACCCTCCAAGAGACGCAAGAAAAAGTTTGATACATGGTGTAAGTTAAAGATCTTTAACATACAAACATCTTTAGCATACAAAAGTCAAGTTACCTATATAACTCACGCTTTTTCTTCAGTTCTTCAAACAGCATACGTTCACGTAGCTGTATTTTATGAAAAATTTCTTAAAATTTGTTAAAACCGTTAAGAACGAGAAATTTGTAGTTTGTCCATTCCCGAAATTTAGTTCCTGCAAAGATCGATGCTTTAGATTCACAACATTTTCATCACACAAATCTCGTAAATTTTAAAATCTTCAATCGCAAAATTGCAAAATTTTACCCATTTAAGGTATATCAAGTTAACAGAAAAGTTACCAACCTCCCCCTCCTTTTTGAAATCACCAGTCCATCACCTTTTATGGGTAATTTCCCCTATTCCAAATATATTTCTCTATCTCATCATATTGTCCTAAACAACTACAGGAAACATTAACATTCTTATAGAAACATTCCTATTTCTGTAATTTAATTGAGAATGAAGTTATGGATTCCTAATATCATGAATTCTTTCACTTTATTGCGGAAAAGAATTTCTGTTATTTGAAAATATATCGTTGGGATCGGGGGTTAAACATATAAATTTTTAAAAAACTGGGCAGAAAAATTTAACTTAATAAGCTCTAATAATCTCACCTAGCTTCCTAGTTACATTTAACGGGCTCGACAATTCAATACGACGCAACTTTATTGAAGATAAAGATGGTTGAGGCATTTTATGGTTCGATTCCTCTAATCTCTTAAGCTTGATTGTTGACAAAGAACTATTAACAAAACTACAATCAGATAACGAAATTATATAAGACAAATGCAGTAACATACCGTAAGACCTGTACGAGAGTTTATTTAAGTTTTGTTTGTTTGTTGGAAGAAGCACTTACCAATTGCAAATTCCAAGCGACACTTCAAAATTGGCGCTACAGTACGTTATTTAAAATCACTGTGCTCAAACATATCATTGAAAATGTTTTGGGAATTTCCAGCAAGAAAAAGTTTAATTCAGTGGCCTAATACATGATAAATGAAGTTAAAGTAGTGACCAGCAATAAAAAAAAACCTTTAAAAAAGCTATCAAGTCCCATGCTGTATAAAAAAAAACTTATTCAATTAAAACCTTTAGAATTTGAACAAGATAATAGAGGAGTAGAATCACCTTTTCCTACTGTCACTAGTATTTTGATTCGAGGTCCTGGGTGTAGCAAGCTTAGGCACAACAGACTTCTGTGTGGGAATTGATCTTTGATATTTCTGGACAGCTGCTTTAACTTTAGATAAGCGGGCAATTAAATCAGGATCCAGTGTTTGAGCCAAGTCTTGACCACTTTGAGCAATTAATGAGGATAGTATGCCTCTTGGTTTTCTACTGCGCTTGTTTCTTCCCATTTGAACTAAGATACCCTATATATACCTTAAGGAACTAAGGTAATGTTGTATTGTATACAACACTACAAGTTAATATTTCAATTTATATTGCTTGTTTTTACTGAAACTTTTTTTTAAGTTAGAACTATTTATTTCTATTCTATGGAAGTGAACGGCACAATAAAAGTTCCAACACTCAGATTATTTCTCATTTTTTTCCAGTTAACCAAGGAAAAGGATCGACTATAACAGCTGCCTCTAAATGGTCAAAATCTTACAGCCCTTAAACTTTCTGCATCCAGAGATTCTATGTATGTGCTGAAATATTTCTACCGCACTACATTTTCTACATATTAGTAATATATAAAACTGAAATTGGGGACACCCCAAAAAAGTAACTACATAAGGTCTTATTACATGAAAAATAATGTTATGAAGTTTAAAAACTTTATGAAAATTTCAATATATATAAAGTATTATCTGGTAGCCCAAATCAGTGTCCAAAATGTTCAATAATATAGAAATGTCTAAAAGCTTGATGACAATATTGACATTAATTTATTAATATAATAATTTCATATTGAGTAAGAATTTTGGTCCAGATTTTAAAAAATCATTGCAATTCTTTTTCATATATTTTTGAGGATTTATAGCAGCCAAATGCTTCTTTTCTTTTCAACAATGCAAAATATTTGACATCAAAATTTCCCTTTTTCCAAACACAGTTGGTTATTGGTTGACTGGTTGTCCATAGGGTTTTATATCTCATCAATTTCTTTATGAAAACTGACCTTTGTAATTAAATTGGGATTGTAAAATTGTTAACATTGTAAAATGTTGGATTTCTATTTTTGTTAAGAAAAAAACATTCAAAAAGAATCAAATCCTTTACCCCCCTAAAAACATAACTGTAATTTCAAAACAAGCTCTGCAACGAAGTTCTACGTTCTGTTTTTTGGGCTTCAAAAAGAAGCAAAAACCACAAACACAGATAAAAATAAGTAATCAATAACTACACCATAACTAAAAAAAAATATAAATTGTTTGAAAGTAGCAATCATTGCAAAAGATCCTACAATAATCGTATTGAAGCCCTACTTGAATTAACTTATATTCAACCTTTTCAACCATAAAAGCAATTCCCATCCCAGTAAATATTTACACCACGTTTCAACTTCCACCACCTGATTCAGGTTTAGGTCTAAAAAAATAGCAATAAATCCAGTCTTACTGTCTGCTAAAATGTTTACCAGTGAAAAAACTAAGGAATAGAAACATTTTGTTAATTTTGTCAAATAGATATTATCAATTTTTGAATAAGGAAGTATATTGTAATAGGTCAGTTTTTTCAGGTGTCTGACCATTATCTTACATTAGCTTTAGATGTCATAGGCAGATAGGTACATTGATAGATAGACTGATAGATAGAAGGATATCTAGACAACTCACATTGTCTGACAAAAAGTTGATGTTGTTCCATTACTTTTGTTTTCACCAAAATATTTCTTATTTGCTTTTTGAAGGCCTTTTGATTTTGAATGATATACTGTATACTGTACTGTTTCACAATTATTCAAAAATAAATTTTTCTACTCACTTTATGTGTTGTAATATATGGCAGAAACTGTACATACCTTTTGGATTTTTAAAAAAATTCTTTTTGTAGCTTAAACACTTTATACTGTATACTGCTGCTAAATTAAAAGACAAAAATATTGGATTTTTGAAACAATTTTCATATTTATAACTAAAAGTGAAGAGAAATCCAATTTCAGTGTATATACTTTAATGTCAGAAACTTTTGCGGGAAGAAAGTTTTGTGGTTTTGCAGTTTTTTGGCCTTTTCGCGAAAGCTTTTTCCATCAAATTTTTCCAATATGTCTTCACTGAAAATGTTTTTTCCCTCAAAATGTTTAGAAAATATTTCATTTTAAAAATAGATCCCTAAACTTGCAGAAATTGATTTAAAAATAAACAAAGGGGGTATATTTGATTCAGAAATTTGTCTTGATTTCTCTCTTTGCGAAAGTTTTTTCCCGCAGAATACATGTATATAATTGGCTCAATCGCCAATACTTTTTCCCGCCAAATGCAAAAATTTTGCGTTTTTTTTTCAATTTGCGAAACTTTCTTCCAGCGAAAGTTTCTGATATATATTAAAGTATTTTCCATTCAATTGGGCAAGGATTTTCTAATCTAATTTTCACTATAGAACTTTAAAGTGATTTATAAAAAACACCTTTGAAATGTCAGTCTGAAGTCTGGAGTTTTAAATGCGTATATAAAACTTTCAATGATAGCAAGTAGCCAAAAAGGGTCCATAAAAACATATATAAT
>JANSTP010226103.1:0-11414 GCA_025330745.1 Cladonema radiatum | reverse complement strand
CACATTTATAGTCAGAGAAAATCTCTTTGAAAATCTCAAAAAATAAAAAAAAATATTTTCGGAGTGATCTTGACATATAGCTTTATTGATAGCGGAAAAGTCTCCCATCTATTTTATAAATTCAACTTTATTCATTCTTTCATTATTTAACTTACTTTTCCAATTTCTTTTGCTTAATTATAGAGAATATTCTGATATAATTATGCTATAATTGCTTTGTTGTTATTCCTATTTTTGCTAATTGCTTTGCTATTTTTCAATCTTTCTGGTCATTTTTTTGTATTGATTTTATAAGTAACTCAAGTTTTCTACAAAACTCGAGTTTTCTGAGAAAACTTGAGTTTTCTGTAGAAACTCGGTATTTCTAGTTAGAAAACTCGAGTTTTCTGTTGAGAAAACCTGAGTTTTCTAGAAAACTCGAGTTTTCTCGATTAAATGTGCAAAATAGCTTCCATACTACCTTATGTTACTTCTTGGATTATTATGTAAACAGGGTCAATAACATCATTATGATATAATAGCTGAGTTTTTGAGAGTTTTCACAGTTTTTGATGGCCTCATCACTTTTCAGTTGGTTAGTAAACCTAATTGAAATATGTTTATTTCAAGATTACCTTAATTCCATTAATTTTTGCGCCCCTTTTATTTTCGCGCAGCGCATCCGCGCAAAAATAAAAGGGTGCGCAAAAAGGCCTATTTTAGCGCACATTGATGCGCAAATATTAAAGGGTGTGCGAAATAGAGCAATTGCTCTAAGAAGCTTATTCAGACATTGTAGCCTTTCCACGAAGTCCGGAGTAGATGGGTAAGAGGGAAAGATAGCAGTTGGTATAAAGAAAGGTTTTTATATGGACAATATGCTTAATTAATCTACAAAATTACTTAGTCTTCAATAATAATTATGTCTTGTTTCTTTTGCGAAGACCTATTCTTTTCATTTTATCTGGCTCCAGATTTGAATGAAACTATAATCCAGAGTTTCAACCCTTTTGATAAAAACAATTGATCTATAGCTCATAGGGAACTTTGAAAAGCAAATGGGTTTTGTTAAGACACGAGGCAACCTACGTAATACAGTCAAACCTCCAAATAGCGGGCACCCACGGGCCTTATTAAAAATGTCTGCTATTCGGAGGTGTCTGCTAGATAGAGGTTTTGTTGAGCGCTTGACTGTTATTCGTTTTCAAGAAATATGATCGCTATTTGGAGGTGCCTGCTATATGGGATTTCCACTATTCGGAGGTTTCACTGTATAGGAGAGAAAAGGTTTTCTTTTTGCGCGAAAACTAAAAGGTGTGCGAAAACACCATTTTGAGGGGTGCGTGAAAATTCGAGGGAGTGAAAATATAAGGGTCGCGAAAATTAATGGAATTAAGGTATTCACTAACTTAAGTAAGTTTGTGTTAATCCGTAACGTATATGTCAAATTACTTGCTTCTTTTTATTTGGGAGTTTTTAAGAAAACTGACCCGTCCCAAAATCCCCCATTTGGACCCAATTCCAAAAAATTCTAGCTTCTATGGGTTATTTATGAAAAAATTAGGTGATTCAAGTCAATATTGGCAATTTTTATTGTTTTAGAATCTTGTTTGTTGTTAGGTTAAAAAACGCCTTGAATTTATAGAATCTCATCACCAAATTGGGTCAAAGTTTGATTTTTCAAAACTACTTACCATGTTTTACATTTGTGCCAAGTGTTATTTCATTTTGTTAAGTATTAGAGATTTTTTTTAAACTACCAACCAATCTCCCCCCCCCACCCATGCAATCAACGTAATATTAAAAAAGCCCATGTGGAATAGGATTAGTGCCCATGAAAAAACTCATAGAAGGGCTTTCCTACTTTCTGCTCTCAAAATCTATGGAGTAAAAATATTATTTACTAAAACTGATGCCAATATCTCAATAAAGCTTTTTACATGCGTTTTTCACCAAATTGTTGCATGTTACAGGGTTTTTTTTAAGTCATGCTCAAAATGAGTTTTTAAAAATTTTTAGCGGTAAATTTTGGTTCAATGTGGGTCGAGAAGTCGGTTACCATGGCGACCGATCAACATTTTTTGTAAAAATTTTTTCACCAAAATGTTTCTAATAAAATTTTATTAAAATTTTAATAAAATTTTATTTAACAAAAAATCTCTGCAGTAGGCACAACAGCAGGGGAGCGGGCCAAATAGGGTTAATTTCCCTTGAACTTTTTTTAACTTTATGAGTTATTGCACCATCAATTATCAAAAAATCAACTTTATAACTTTGATATCCCCATTTCCTGATTTGATTAGGCAACTTTCAGTACCATCAGTGTGCGTTTCTTTGTTTTCATTCGTGTTTTTAAAACTGACTTATCAGTTTTTATAGTGAATTATATAGACCTCTGACGTTTCCTTCAACTTAAAAACATATTTGCTTTTTCTAAAATGGGTTTTATTTATTGAGCCACAAAACCAAAATTATGTTTTCAGAATCCTGGATTGGCTTACAAAAGGGTTAACCCTGTCAGCCTATGATTTTTTTGGTATTATAAGTAAGTAAGTTTAGTTTAGCCACTCTAAGGTGACAGGGATGAAACACCTTCAGCGCCGAAGCCTGATTTCGAAGGTGGTCCCGTATAAACGTCATTACAGACTTAGGTCCGAGCGTAATTATGCTCCCATATGTGCTCATGATAATTTCCTGACGGAAAGATATTGTGCTCGCTATACAACCGAGTGAACCTTAGGATTCGCTGCCTGATGCGCTACCAACTGCGCTACGCCCCCTTTGCTGTTTTTTAAAGCCAAAATTAACAATGATTGTTTTCTTTGAGAAAAAGAAAATAAAGAGATAAAAAGATAAAGGAAAAACTTAACTTCATCAACATTTTTGAGACTTTCTATGTAGAAACTAGTACAAGCGGAACATTAAGATCAAATTTTAGATAAAGCAAATGTCATTAAGAAGTACAGAAGTTTTCATAGCACCTCCCCTTGAATCTGTAAAATCGTTATTTCAGTGTTTTATGGTAAAAAATTGATGATGTCATGGCTATGGTGTGACGGTTGTCATGGTTGAAGGTTGTTGGTGGTGTGAAGGTTGTTGATAAGGTCATTTCATTCTTATATGATTGTGGAATGCAGGGTCCCTGGAGAATTAATAGTTATTGAGAAATTAAGGGTCAAATATAGGGCTTGTTGCAGTCATAAATCTGCTATTCCAAATAGAGTTAATAATGCCAAAGAAAATAATGAGAATTATTCTGTTTGAAAAGCAACATTCGAATTTTTGGAAGTAGTACTTATATTTCAAGTCATATTTGGATCCTAGTATTTTCATTTTGTGATGAACCCAAGTGCATTTTGTTCAAAATCATTTGTTTAAAAAAGATTTATTGCATAAAATAATATTGTTTACGTTTTCGATTTTGGTAATTTTTACATGGTTATTTGGAGTCATAACTTCCAGCTTGGCCAGTTTTCTCTATAAAGAAAAGTATCTTGGCTACGCTCAATCCCTCTGGCTCAATAATATATAAAAATGATAGGTTATATCCTTGTTCTCTGATATTGAAATTTATATTTTTTGGTTTGTCATTTACTGGTTAATTCCATTATGAAAGGAGAAAAATTGTGCAAGCATCCTTTTTTTTAAATTTGTTATCCTTTTCTTCATGGGAATAAATGGATCGTGATTTTAGAGGTTCACCATCAACTGAATTTTTTTTCTCCAACCTTCAACCATGCTTTGTTGTGAGATTTTATATACTAAAGCAAAGTCATAACTTAAAAGCAATAGGAGATATCTTAGAAGTAATGTTTTTCCAGACAATATCAAAAAATGTTTTATTGTGATAGACTTGCTGAGTCCTTGCAATATCATGGTATCACCACACCTGAAGGTTACAGCAGGAATGAAGACTTTGGAAATTTCAAAAGTCTACAAGATAATCCAACAAGGATACTCAAATTTACTGATAGTGAATATTTTGGAGGTAGCTAATTTTGCACATTTTTTCTGAATATTGCTTTATTGTATTATTTTTGTACTTGTGCCTTTTTCGCTTAAATTTGTTTAGTTTCAACTTGTTTAAGACTGTTTTGCAACTTTTATCAAATATATCAGCCAAAATTAGACCATATGTATGATTTGAAAAGACTTTAGAAAGTTTTTAGAAAGTACATCTTTATCTTTTTCAATTTTTTGTCAATTAATATGATAGATAAATGGAAGTTAACCCTTAGCTAAGGAAATGTCATTGTCGTTATTGAGTACCATAGATAGGTTTTGTAGATCATTTTTTTAAGAAAATAACTCACTGTATTTCTCAAAAGTTGAGAATAACCGTTTTTAGAATCAGTTGAATATTTTGTGAATGAAACACAATTATTCCTTTCTGGATGAAGAGGTTAGGTGGGGAGGGGGGGTTAACAATGTGATTACATACTTGAAATGACATGTAAAAGGAAATGTTGTAAAATTACATAGCATATGCAAAAAGTAAAAAGCTTGACCGTATGTAAAAAGCTTTCTTTGTTCTGAGCTTATTTATATTTAAGTTTTTCGTTTTTGGGGGTACTAAGTGAAAGAAATAATGATCTTGTCACTGTAGCATCAAGAAAATCATTTAATCCTTTAATCCTTTCTTTTTAAATTTAGAGCTTCCTGGTGTTTTACATGTTATACATGACGAAAGTTTAAGCAGTGAAGAATCGGATGATGAATATCCAATGAAATCTGATCCATGTGGAAAATGTTTGATTATTAACAACACATTTGAAAACAATACTCGTGTTGCCCCTCGAACTGGAACAGATGTTGATGTTGAGAACTTGAAAAGAAGGTTTAAATCACTGAGATTTGAAGTTGAAATTATTGATGATGTAACACATCAAGAATTGGTTGAAAAACTGGACACAGAAATGACAAGTAAAGATAAAGGAGAACATAATTGCTTTGTTTTATGTGTTTTAACATATGGGAAAGGTGATTCGCTGTATTGTGTCGATGGGGAGCAATCAAAATACACAATATAATAAGTATGTTTGATGACAAGAATTGTCGTTTCTTGAAAGACAAACCAAAGTTATTTTTCATACAAGCTTGTCAAGTAAGTTGTAGCGAGAATGCAGAGTATGCGGAGTATGCTATACCAGTGGATGGTATATATCCTACTAGTGATCAAGTCATTTTTTTTGCTTCAACACCAGGTAAGGGTTTCAAAGTTACTTTTTTTAGTCTTTTTAATCAATAGCCAGTTAAAATTATCAAATTGGACATTAGCATTGGACATAAACTGGTATTTATCCTGCCATTGATCAAGTTGTTTTCTTTGCTTCAACACCAGTTAGGATAAGCATTCCAGGGAATATTGTGTTAGATCTAAATGATCTTTTGAAAAAAGTTCAAGCAAACCTTCGCTCATTCAAAATAACTTCTAGTTTCCATTAATGAACAATAAAAACAATAAAAACAAGCAAAAATATAGATGAGTATTATTCATGTTCAGTGAGCTATTGAAATGAAGAGTTATTGGTTTATTTACGGGTTTGTTTATTATTTGATTTAATATGAAATATTTGGCTTCTTAGATTTATAATAACTCATTCAGCACGCAGTAAAAATGGTCCGTATACGCAGGCAAGACGTTTTGATTTGATAATAAAATGGGAGAGCTGATTTAAAAAGGCCATAACTTCTTGAGTTTTAGGTTAAAACTAAATATCTACCCCTCATTGGAAAGCTTTGGAATTTCTGAACTGAAAAATATTAATTGAAAAAAAGAATGGGTACTAGTCACGTGACACTAAAATAGAAGAGGCAATTTAGATTATGTCAAAATTTGAGACATAATATTTTTTGATTTTTGCAATGTAGAGTCAATACAACTATTTCTTATCAAAGTTGACCTCCATTTTCATAATATTCAAAGTATTAGCTTTCCAATGATATATAGCATGACCTACTTTGGAATTTTCAGCCCTTGAAAATTTAACAATAAAAGTAGGACGTAGTGGGTAAAAAAATGACATAGCATTTAATGTTTACACGTGAATTGATCTATCTTCTATATATATACTTGACAACTTTATTATTTACAGTTGGTTATTTGTGAAACTTGAGAAAACAGTCTTTTGGGTGTAAATATGTGTCGCATAACTGACATTTGAATTTTGTTTCCTTGCGCTCCTTCAGGGTGCTGCAATTTGCGCAGACGCGATCCACATTGCTCCAAACAACGAGATGTGCCTGTCACGAAGTTTTCACAACTGTTGATTTCCACAACGGTTTTCGAACTTCATGATGTTTGTGGTCAGCTAGAACAATTTTTGATGCCTCTTCAATTAATTCTTTAATCAATACCTTTTTAAATTGCAAGAAAGATATAGGTTTAGTCCCATCATTTCGTGTCAAACAAATAATGAACGCATTAACTTGGGTCACTTCAAAAACCCACGCTAACAATCTCTTCCACCACTTAACTATTTTTTGACTAAATATGTTATAATAGGAGATCATTTGATCTCCTCATGCTTATTTACGACATCCACTTCTTCTGTTTTGCCGAATGTAGACACAGCAACTACCGGCTTCTTTGCTTTTTTGTCTTACCACATTACCACTATAATTCCTGAATCATCATTTCTGTAATATTTACATTCCAAATGATTTAACTTTAAATTCTTTATCTCTTGCGGGAAGTTTTTTCGATTTGTCATCAGGGTTCCGGTATAATATGTCTGACGTGATGACAAGTAATCAATAAGGCTATGTGTTGTGTAGTAACGGTCAGCAAATATGTGATGCCCTTTTCCCAGAGGTTTCATGAGATATTCAAAAATCTTTTCTGACTGTCCACTTTCCTGATTCAAATTGTATGATGTTTCTTTGCCAAAACAAATAAGCAAGTTATAAACGTAACCAGTTATCGAAATACACAACCCAAAAGATTTTACTTGGAGCGTCCTTTCTATTTTATCACCATCTCATCAATAGAAACATCTCTCTCTGGATAAAATGCATCTTGGAATTTGCTCAAAAGTTTGTTTAAAAAAGGCTTCGATTTTATCTTTTTTCGATTGCTCCTCATCCGTTGAGCTAACATGCAGCATGGTAGAATTTAATATAGCAGTTGAAATCTATCTCGTGTAAACTGTTCATGGTACCAAGGTGAGTATATAAATGTTTCGTAAGACCAATAGTCAGACAAATTAGCCTGTCTGTCAATTCCCATTGAAATTAAGACAGTAAACATTTCATATCGAGACGTCGGTTTCCAGTTATTGTATATACTTTTCTTCCTAAGGGGCGTATTCTGTTGAACTTCTACTTGAGCAAATTCATTAATCAATTGCTACCAACTCCTGCTGAATTTCAATGTCAAACAACACAAAAAGGGTATCAATTACTTTTGAGTTTTCATTTATATTGGTATGAACACCAGGATCTTTAGTTGGTACAAATCTAAATCCATGTTTTCGAGTATCATCTATTTTTTCCATTGGTAATTCATACCTAATATCAGATGAACTGTCACTGACACTACTGCTAACAGGATTTTGAACTTTTTTATGTCTCTTCCCATCAATATTTTTCTCTTTGTACCTGCTGCTGTAGATTGTCTATCATTGTCCTCAGATACTGTCGAGTCACTGTCATGTTCTATGTCATCACTATCACGACTTGATTTGTCAGGCTTATTTGCTCCAAATGCACCATAAAAAGCTTCCTCTTCATCAGAACTAATATCAACGTCATCCCAGTTAATTATTCGATGTAAAGATTGAGTTGAGATACGATTTTGAGCTGGGTATTTTTTTCTTTCTGTTGAGGATGTAGAAGGCTTGCCCAACAGTTTGTAATAACAACACTCGAGGTAGTTGCTTTGAAAAATTATACGAATATGGGCGTAATAGGGTTTAAGGATGGTGGAATTTCAGAAGAAAAAGTTTGGGCGTTTCTATGATATCAGCTTACTTTCCAATCTACTCACTGGGACATAGAAAAGCAGCTATAAAGAAAAAGCTGCTCTGAGCGGCTTCCTGTATAAATTTGGCTGATGTGAAGCCGCTCACAGCAGCTCCGCATGCTGAATGAGTTAAAAGAGGGGTTGTTGGAATCATAACCTTGGGAGGTTTCCTTCATGGTTGCTCTTTTCATTTAAAACATTTTTCCCAAAACCTTATTTCATAATATTGTATCGATTACTATTCGTTTGAAAAATATTATTTGCTACAATATTTACCTCAGAAGAAAATCTATATTGATCAAAGATGAACTTATTCAATAAAACCAGCATGATTAGTTAGGTTGTGTTACACTATATTGTGGTATAATTTATGGAATAAAATGATGTTTCATTTTTGCCATGGTAATAATATAAGTAAAAATAACTGCTTTTGACTTGCTGTGAAACAATTTCTTATGATATGAACAAATAATTGCTATTAGAAAGTCATTTTAAGCGCTAATTTTACTCTAATTTCTTTGCTTTTTTTGAATTAGAGCTAAAGTTTTTTGAATATTCAACGCTAGTTTTGAAGTTTGGAAGTTTGTCTGTATCTTCATATTTCCATGAAATTTGTCTTATTTTTTTATAATCTAATTGTTCAAAAGTTTTCAGATATAATTGCGAATTGTTTTGGCATCTTTTTGACTAATAAAAAGATTGATAGTTTGTTAAATGTGTATTACTGGCAATTTTGAAAAATCCTTGAAGAAAGGGATACTAGAGACATGTCCTTTTATAAAATCATAGTTTTCAGATCATATTGTTTTTTAAAATATATATTTCTAATAATTGAGAAATTTGTTGCTATATTTTATTTCAGAGGGATTCCGATCAGCAGAAACTGGTACATGGTTCATTGAAAGGATATGCAGATTGTTAAAAAGAACAAAATCACTCTATGATGCCACTTTGTTATTGAATGGCGAAATCGATGAAAAACTGAAAAATGAACCATTTAATAATATTGCAATAACAACATTTGGAGACATTAACCTCAAGAAAAAAATTCGTTTTTATCCAAGACGGTAAGTATACCATGATCAAATAATTTATAGGTATAATAAATCACTGCAGTAACTTTTGCTCTGAACGAAAAATAAAAAGCTGAGGTGTAAAACAAATTGAATTGAATTTGGACGAGCAAATCGGTAATATTGTTGTACATCAAGTTATGTTGCAGCAGGCAAACATTTTATGCAAGTTTTTTTGTAAATGAAACATAATATTTATTACCATGATGATATTGCTAGATATAGTTCATTATTCTATTAATTTTGCCTTTTTAATCATTATTGCCAATATTAATGGTAGCTTTTGCCTGTATTTTATATATGGAATTATAAATTTTATTAAGCCTTTGCACGCTGGTCGTTTTCATAAATGTGGGTTTTTTCCAAGCAAAAAAATTAAGAAAAAAAGTGCTTTTCTTCAAAAACGAGAGTCTCCCTGAGATTGTTTTTGGTATCATTGGAGAGAGATAAAAACAAATTAAAAGATAGACAATTAAAAAGAATAATAAACAAAAAGTAGGAATTAAAAATAAAACTTGTTAAGATAAATAATGCAATAAAAATAAGGATTTGTCCCCTAAATATTCCAGGAATAGAACTCTAAGGGTTAAAGTATTTTAGATCTTGAATTACTATCACAACAGTTCAATACTTCCAAGAAAATCTAAGAAGTAGAACTGCGATGAACTTGCACCACCTTGGAAAGTAATTATGGGGATTTTGAACAAATTATTTATTTTATTTTATTTTTTATTGGTTTATTGGAAAGATATGCAAATTGTTCAAGAGAATGCCTGCAAGTTCGCTCTATGATATCACATTGTTATTGAGCCGAGAAATAGTTTCAAAGCTAAAAACTGAAGAAAAGGAAAATATTGTAATAAAAACATTTGGCGAAAATAATCTCAAGAAAAAAGTTTGTTTTTATCCAAATATGTAAACGTTATCTAGGATTTCCAAGAAAGATGTCAGAACCAAAGAAACTAGCAGCTTAATATGAAAAGCTGGCCCCTTTGCATTATTTAACATTTATTTTTGGTTTGCATTAGCATTCACTCTTGTTAGTTACACTGTGTCACTGTTTCACTGTATTATTTGTCTTTGTGTAAAGTGTTAGATGCTTACGATAGGGTGATTTACTGAAGATTATTTTTGAGTTTCTAATTGCCATCTAATTTTTGTGACACTGTGGTACTTAAATTCAACTATTGTAATATCATTTTATTTTTTATGTGGCATTACCCTTTGTCCTTTTTTGTCGGGTTTATATTACCATCTATAGGAAACAACCATCTATTTTCAAAGTTTTTGCAAAACTAACAGAGTTGAATCACTGCCAGACCTAAACATTAAAGTTCTTTAAAGCAACATTTTTTACTGGTATTCCGTTGATAGAGGAGTCAATAATTTTCGATAAATTGCGAATGAAATAGTATATGGTGTTAAATATCAGATGTTTACAATATGCTTAAAATATGTGTACAGCATGTCCCTTGCCTCTTTCATATATTTGTTATTATTTGTTATTATTATATTATGTTATTAAAAGTTGTGTAAATATGAAATCTAATCAATTTTAATGTTATTTTGTTTTGCAGATTTTTGTTTTGATTTATTTAAAATATAACTTTTCGAGTAAACTTTTTTATAAATTTTTTTAAATCATTTTAACTAGTTTTTAATTAGCAGAATTCTTATTGTAAAACTGTGAAACCTTTGAAAGCATGTAGAAATATCTATATTACAAATTTTATTTTCCTTTGGTCGGTCGAAGATTTGATATCTTACTCATATGATTGGTGACTTACAAGTGCATAATACTCTTTGTGTTGTCTGATGTTCAGAAGTGAACCTTTCAGTGTGGTCTTGGGTATGAAGGAATATTGGGATTTGAATTTTGATTCTGTCAATGTTTGATTTTGATGATTTGAAAATATTTCCGATTCCTCCAATATCTCACCAAGGGTGCACCGACATTTGCGCGCACGACAAAACAGCGCCGACAAAACAGCGCAAATAATTTGCGCGCAAGGACAAAATCGCGCCCGGCAAAATCACGCTCGTAATTGTCCAAAATAGCGCACGACAAAATAGCGCACGACATAACAGCGCCTGACGTAATCGCGCCTGACAAAAATCGCACAAAAAATATTTTTTGTCCAAAAGTCAATAAATTATATACCATTTTAAAGCATTTTTGATGCTGAACCAACTTTAATAAAAGACTTGACCTTGAAAATTCATACGTATGGAGATACATGCAAGGAACCAACAGAAAAATGGCTGTGATTGTCAAAAAATACCCCTTAGGCGAACATGGACGGTTTCGGTTAATATTTTTGAATAAGATTTGAACTCAGTGTACACAATTTATTCGATCGCACAATCACACAAAAACGTCTTTGAAGGACTGGTACCCA
>JANSTP010225992.1:0-11416 GCA_025330745.1 Cladonema radiatum | reverse complement strand
CACCACAAGCCATAACAAAACGGGTAATTTTTGTCTTTCACAAACAGCGATTTATGACGCGATTTATCTATATGAGCTTTGTGCTTTGGGCTCTTGGGTGAATGGGTGAAAACCACCCAACGCCCATCTTGGGTGTTTTTGAAGCCTTTCCAAGTGGCGCTACAGGGAAATCGCCAAAAATGCCTTTTATGAACTTCGTTTTTGAAAACTGACATTTTGAAATTGAAACTAAAGTCTGAAAACAGGCCAGTCTCTCAGTTTGTCCCAAATATTTTTGAACCTAATTGTAAACCTTTCTTATTTTTCTCTTTAAAAAACTGGAGTTCTTCGTCGCACATGCAAGGATATTTTGTAACTGCCTAAAGGATAATTTCTTCCTTCTGTGTCAATATATTGAATATGCGCCATAACACGTTAATAAATATAGCCTTGCTCAAAAAAACCTCTTGACTTCTAATTGACACACGTTCACACTGAGAAAAAACATGAAGCAAGTTTAAAGCATGGCTTTTTTTGAAGCTGAAAAAGATTCGAAATGTCAAAAATGTTTGATATTCTTGCTCCAACGCATACTTCATACTTTACTGTTACTTCTGTTATTTCATCCGTGTTCACATTGCGCTTGCGTCTGCTTCTGCTTTTGCGTCTGCTTCTGCGTCTGCTTCACAGATACCAACCGGCCTTAACTATTTAAGCTATGATCAGTCTATACAGTAGACATCCGCTAATTCGAATGCTGCTTAATTCGAACTTTTCGTTATTTCGAACCAATTTCACAGTCCCTTGAACTCAAAATGCTCATTTTTAGTGCCTTTTGTATATATTAATTGAAAGTTGTTAAAAGATATTAACCTTAAAAGTTATTATAGCTAAAATCTGTCAACAGCTGTGAAAATGGTGATGCTCACGTAGCTACAACTGTACAACCGAGATCGAAATGACACAGATATTACACACAAGTTATACGATACAGCGCCATCTACAACGCGCCAAACCTTATTCATTTTCAGCTCTCCATATACAGCATACATCCGCTAATTCGAACACGCAAGAGACTAAATGATTTGTTCGAATTCGAGAATGCTCGAATTAAGTAGCATAAAAATAAGCATTTTTAGTTCAAGGGACTGGGAAATTGGTTGAAAATGACGAAAGTTCGAATTAAGCAGCATTCGAACTAGCGGATGTCAACTGTATTATTATTTTATGAGTCTGCTAAATTGCGTGGGTTGTGTGGTAGCGTGGGTGGCGTGGGTGCGTGGGTTGATAAGTTACGTGGGTGAGTGGGTGAGTGGGTCTAATTTTTGGCGTGGGTCAAAAATAAGCGTGGGTCATTTTTAGTTTGGCGTGGGTCCAAATTGAGCGTGGGTACGTGGGTGCGTGGGTTATATTTTCGGCGTGGGTCAAATTTTCGGCGTGGGCCAATTTTTTGGCATGAGTTATATTTTCAGCGTAGGTCAAATTTTTGGCGTGGGTCAATTTTCGTCGTGAGTTATATTTTGGGCTTGGTTTAGATTTTGGGCGAGGTCAAATTTTTGTCTTGATACAATTTCGATTAGACGTCGATATGTAGACCGAAAAAAGTTTTAGTATGGATTATATTTTTCGTGTAAATTATCTTTATTCTTTTACTCTTCTCCAAACGTTCTTACTTAAACTGTTATTCGAATAAATTGTTCGTTTTATATGGTAATTCAATTATATTATTGTAATTAACGTTTCAGGAACTTTTGCCTCCCAGAAAATGACCCTCGGCAATATTACCATGCACCCAACAATTTACTGCACAATAAAATATCCCTCTGGAATAAGTCTCAGGTTATTATCTCATGAAGTTAACACAACCCTCTACCTCTTAAAAATCAAATCGAACATCATTAATCATCGCAGGATTAAAAATGATTATAAATTTGTTAAAATAATAATAATAATAATAATTTGTTTAATTATAATCATAAAGGTAGGACCAGTTGCTTAACTGATTGCTTATAAAAGGGTGTTATTTCTCTGATTTTATTGAGACCATTCTACTTATTAACGTGCTTTTTGAGGTTGTTTTTAATGGGGTTGTTTTTTCCAAGCGAAGATCAATATTTTCAAGAGACATATACTGAATTTTACCTTTTCAAGAAACTTTTTGAAAAAATAATTTTTTTCAATAGCTCTTTCAGATACTTACTAATTGACAGTTAAATGAAAATGAAATTGCACATACGCGGTTTTGGCTTATTTTCATGAAATTTGAAAATTCTAAACCCTCAAAACGAGAAAGTACTTTCAAGCGAATTCATCGAAATATTTTAAATATTTTCACTATAAAAAAGTTATGAGTCCGGCGTAGTCTTGAAAAGCAGGGACTCTTACTTTAATTTTGCACTGCTAAACTTATAATACACTAAAACCTCGGAAACTCAAACCCTGGATAACTTCAACTCGGGATAACTCGAACTTTTTGTTTGGTCCTTTCAGAGACAATTGAACTACAGTTCCTTCTGATAATTCGAACTTTCGCTATTTCGAACTAATTTTTAGGTCCAGTGGAGGTTCCAGTTATTGAGAGTTTACTGTTATTAATTTCTTGGATTTTTCCCGTTCAAAAAATTGTTTTCACGAGAATGCGAACTTCATTTTTAAAGTGCCGAAGATTTTTGCTGCAAAATTTGTTAAAAAATTTTCGCACTCGGAAGTTTTTTTTAAATATTTAATGTATGTTTTAACAGGCGAAAGTCATTAACCGCGAAAGTTTCTCTCTTTAGAAGAAATTTTATTTTAAGTCATTTTCCATTTTACTTAGTTTGATCTGAGAATATTATTGCAACTAGACTTCTGTTAAGTTATCCCTAAGTTCATCCCTACATCCCTAGATTTATATCTAGATTCATCCCTAGATTTTAAAAAACATAAAATCAGAGCAAATTTGAGTGTTTCAACACTTGTAATGCAAGGAAACCAATATTTCCACAAATTTAACTTGTGAACAAGCTTGCAGCCAATTTTGGCGAACATTCAATTTTCCGGGCGTAACTAGTTGCAACTTAAATGCGTATATCAGAACTTTTAGCGATTTCCTACTACTATATCGAGTAAACGAGACTGAAAAACGTGTTGGAGTGATTGCAAACATCATAAAAACCACTTTTTCCGCAAATTCAACTTGTGAGCAAGCTTTCAGCCAATTTCCGCGGATATTAAATTTTCCGGGCGTAACTATTTCCAACTTAAAGGCGTACTGTATATCAGCACTTTTAGCGATTTCCTACTACTATATCGAAAAAACGAGACTGAAAAACGTGTTGGAGTGATTGCAAACAGCACAAAAACCATTTTCTCCACAAATTCAACTTGTGAGCAAGCTTTCAGCCAATTTTGGCGGATATTAAATTTTCCAAGCATGAGTAGTTGCAACTTAAAGGCGTATATCGGCACTTTTAGCGATTTCTTACCACTATATCGAGTAAACGAGACTGAAAAAGTTGCAACTAGTTACGCCCGGAAAATTTAATATCCGCCAAAATTAACTGAAAGCTTGCTCACAAGTTGAATTTGTGGAAAAAATGGTTTTTGTGCTGTTTGCAATCACTCTAACACGTTTTTCAGTCTCGTTTATTCGATATAGTAGTAGGAAATCGCTAAAAGTGCTGATATACGCCTTTAATTTGCAGGTAGTCACGCCCGGAAAATTTAATATCCGCCAAAATTGGCTGAAAGCTTGCTCACAAGTTAAATTTATCGAAAAAATGGTTTTTTTGCATTACAAGTGTTGAAACACTCGAATTTGCTCTGATTTTATGTTTTTTAAAATATAGGGATGAATCTAGGGATAAGTCTAGGGATGTAGGGATGAACTTAGGGATAACTTCACAGATATCTTATTTCAACAAATAAGATACTAGCATTGCAATATTTCGTGTAGTGTCATCCTCAAAAGCCAGCAGAGCCGGTTATCATCGTAAATGGACCCCTTTTAACGCATAACGCATCGAATTACTTTTGCTGGTTTCAAACTTTTAAAGCTGGTGTTCATGTCAAAAATGATTTTCTTTAAGTAATTAAATTTCAATCAGAAAACCTAAAATAATTTATTCCTATTGGAGCATTTGGTGAATATAACTCAGCCCTCAAAACACTTGTGCATCGAAAATTCTACTCAATTATTTAACCCACCCAAATAGAGCAATACCAAAAACATAACCATAATAAAAATATTTTGGTCTATGATTCGACGCCTAATCGAAACTAACCCACTCCAAAACGTTGACACACGCTCAACATACAAATCCTTGGAATAAAATCTCCCTGCATTTTTAAAATATTAACACCGAGTATGTATATCCGTGGCGGAGATTCAAGACAGAATATATCATAAGTATATCATATAGGAAAGTACATCGAGAGAACAGCAAAAGAGATTTCTAGAGATTCCTCACTGAAAATATAACCCACGCCAAAAATATGACCCACGCCAAAAATATAACCCACGCCGAAAATTTGACTCACGCCAAAAAATTTTTTACCCAAGCACCCACGAACCCACGCTTAATTTAGACCCATGCCAACTTGAGAATGACCCACGCTTAATTTTGACCCACGCCAAAAATTAGACCCACGAACCCACGCACCCATGTAACTTATGAGCCCACGCATCCACGCCACCCACGCTAGCACGCAACCAACGCAATTTAGCAGACTCTTATTTTATTTACTGTTGGACATAGAATCCTTCATGTAAACTATTTATCGTTGTACAGTAAATCTTTAGCCGCGAATATGTGTTGCAACCTACTGCAACAGGTATATAGCTATCTTCTGTGGATACAACTCTTGGACCCAAACAGCTCCAATGCACTCAATCTTAATAAAATAGACATGAAATCCAAAATGGTAGCAAAACTGTAGCGTGATAAATTCTAAGTAAATTACCTAGCAAATGAACAAACCGAGGTAGAGATAGGTAGTTAGAAGCCACCCTTCATCTTCTAAAACATGCTAAGATAAAGAATGAACTACCTTCAGTGTTAATTGATTTGATTGAGCATGCGTAAGTCACGACGTCATACAGTTTTCAGGATGACTTTATCATTTTCCATAACACCTTCTGAGATTTTCTTTTGGGAATGAGGTTTTATCAAATCTACCTGACAGGTTTAAAGCGAAAAGACCCTTAATATGCTTTCTTAGTTTTCAATATATTTTTAGTTTGTAAAATATTCAGGTTTGTGTTCCGCCTAATAGGAGATTTCCCTTGCAGAGAAGGGGATGGGGTTGTTTGGTGTCAAGAAACTCATAACAATCTGGCTAGCTTTATGAAAATTTGTGGCTGTATATTTAAAAAAATTAAAAGTGAAAAAATTCTAAAAGATGAATTTGCCCAGATAAACAACGCCAATCTCAGATTAGCTATCAGTCAACAATAATGCTAAGACTCAGATTGTTGTGTGAGACAAAACAATAAATCAGTTTTTCAATATCTATGAAAAAACTACACGAACAAACGTATTTTAGTGAATATTGGTTCGCTTTGACCCGTTCTGTGTTTAAATTATTACTGACAAAAATTTCAAATTATATTCAACTACAGTAACAACTACTAATCATCCATTTACATTACAACTTAATTTAGGTATAAAATAGTCGAAATAGCTGTTTTAGAGAGACCAGATATTAAAAAATTTCTTGGCCACCATCCATGGTGACAGTCGTTTAGGAAAGTCTTTTTAGCCCCCTCCCCTCCTCAATATAAAATTCATTCCTACGGCCCTGAAATAAGGAAATTAGAAACAAAAGCAGCAACTCAAGATAGTGATATACCAACAAACATTCTGAAAGAAAATGATTTTTTTTCGCAGATTAATTTTTGCATCAAATCATCTTATTTTTCAGAATTTTTCAAAACAAGCTAGGGCTAACAACAGTGCACAAAAAAGATTCTAAATTAGATAAATCAACTAAAGTAATAATAATACAAGTGGTTTCTTGTTGTAACAGTTTGGCTGTTGTTTCTGGGCAAGGAGATGTCAATTTTCTTATCTTTCCTTCCAATATCCTCCCAATATCCCCTTTTTATGGCTTCAAATATGACTTTGTAGGATTCTATCGACGTAAAACAAGAATAAAAACACGTACAAATAGAAAATTAAATTTTCGTGAAAATTTTCGTCGGTCAAAAACTTTCGTCGGTTATAAAAGTTCGCCGATTTAAAGTGACGAAATTTGTTTGAAATTTCGTCACTTTTAACTGACGAAATTTTTACCGATAAGGTATAGACCAATCAACGTACTGCCAAATCTCTAAAAATATATGAGCGTTTGATTCATAATCAGATGACACCATTTTTGAGCACTTCGCACTGACCTGTCAAAAGCCTTCGTATACATCCCTCATGACTTTTTATTAGCTAAATTAATAGCATAAGGTTTTGACAAAAGCGCAGCAGGCCTTGTAAAATCTTATCTGAGCGACAGTAAATAGAGAGTTAAGATTGAGCCAAATTATAGTAACTGGCTAGAAATAATATTTGGAGTTCCACAAGGGTCGGTCCTCGGTCCACTTCTTTTTAATATTTTCATTTGTGCCTTTTTTTATACTCTTAAAGGCGTTGATTTCATAGGTTATGCAGATGATAACACCTCATACACACAATCAGATACCATAGAGGGCACAAAACAAACTCTTGAAGAAATATAGAAAACTATTTATCCATTATTTTTCCACTCCATAACCATAGCTATAACCCTGAAAAATCTCACCTTATTGAAAGCTCCAGAAAGAGGCTTTCTGCGAACATTCGTGATAAAAGAAAATAATCGAAAATACAATAATGGTCAAAATATTGTAGAGTTTTTCGAGTCTTTCCTGTATAAACTGACACCACAAGCGATAAGATGTGTGAAATTTGGATACCCTGTTAGACAGCGATTTATAGCGCGATTTATCTTTATGAGTCTATATGTTGATGTAGAATGGAAAATCCTAAAACTAGCAGAATTTACTCATTGTCTAAAGCTCTAAAGTGTTTTTGTCCATGATTGTAGCCATGATGTAAAACTTCTCGGGATTACCATAGGTGAAGAGCTAAATTTTGGCAAGAACATAGATGTAAAACTGCTAATTAAAAATTTCCCGCACTAGCAAGTAGCAAGAATTTATCAATATGTGAGTTTCGATTATAAGGAAAAATCTGTTTAACAGTTTTATTCTATCCCAATTTAGCAACTTCCCTCTTATTTGGATGTGCCATAGCTGTCAATTGAACCATAAGAGTAATAGAGTACGGGAAAGAGCCTTACGATTAATTTATAACGACCGATCTTCGAGCTTTGCAGAACTACCATATATTATTGAATAATTTATAAATGAATAAATAAACATTATCGGGCTTATTTTTACTTATAAACACCCCTGATTCAGTGGCCCGGTGAGGCCCTGGACGGTGTCTGACCCGGTGTATATTTGGGCCAAATTTTGGCAGCCCGGAAATTTTTTTTGAAAAAATGCTCGGCCCAGTCAAAAATTTGAAATTTCAGGCAGCCCGACCAAAATTCCCCTAAAAATTACCCGGGCTCCCTGAAAAAATTTTCCGATTTTACCCGGCCGAGCTATTCTAAAGTGTGGGCCTGGTGGAAAATTTCGCAGTTTTCGACAGCCCGGTCAACCTCCCTAAAAAGTTGCCAGCCCGATGAGTTTTGGGCACCTCACCGGGCCACTGAGACAGGGGTGTTTTTAACATATTTTAAATATTCATTGGTTTATTGTAGTTCGTTTTACCTCATCGTTATGCAACTTAATTTGGCTTTGTTTAAAGTTTTTTTTTTTGTTTAGTGTGGCTTTTTTGATTGGGGACTTATGGTGTATCAAATCCGGTTTTCACTCCCAAATATTTCAATCACAAAAGCCAAAAGCAATGGACAGTCAACAACCAGTAAATGAATTCTACTTTGGTATTTTTTCATTTTTGGTCTTTCGTAGTTTTTATAACTTGACTGTATGAAATAAAAGGGGAGGGTAATAAAATCCTTTTTGCGTTCCAAAAATTCAACCACGCAAATATCTACCTCCTTCCTTGAACTAAAAAACCGGTTCATTTTTCATATTATCTTTTGTATAGTTTCACGATAGCATTGTTTCAAAGAAGATTCAAAATCACACAAATCATAGAACAATCTACATATGGCGATAATATTGTTCCTGAAAGATAAAGTACCAAAAAACTTTTTAATTATATATTTCGAGAAAAGAATAACCTTCACAATTTTTCCAAGTTTTTCGTCTGCTAAATGTCAATGATGGCGAAACGAAGTGAAGTGATTTTGATTTTCGTAATGCTATCTGTGCTGGCAGCATCAGGGTATCGCTGTAGAAGACCAGGAAGTTCGAACGTTCTATTGAAGCGTTGTTTGTGGTTTTGTGATCGTAATTTCGATCTCTGCGGTAATATGGTTCGATGCTTACATGAAAGAACAAATTGTTTCGACTCGTGCTATAGCTATAAACGAAATAATGGATAACAAATAAAAAGCAAGAAAGGGACAGTAAAACTTGTTTCGTCTTCAATAAAACCAATGATATATTATTTATTATATATTTATTGATTCATTACGTCAGATCAAAGTTATCAATAAATGAACATGGGTTTGTTGAATCTTCCTCCTTGCCATTTCCGCAAAAATGTTTCCCTGACAAATATCAACTTTCAAAAACGAGTACTAGCAGTCTTGAAATAAGTTATACTAACAGAAAGATAAATGTCCGCTTTTTTCTTTCCTAAGCCTATTGGGAATGTTTCCTAACCCGATTGGTCATGGGGTAAAATGTTCCCCCCTCTCCTAAAATCTCAGGAATCACAGGGAGATATGTAATAAAATATACAACACCAAAACTACCACCCTATATGAACAAAATGATACCATGATAATTTTGGTGGCATAACTTAATAAGTAATGACGTCATCATCAATTGCAAAGCCTCCGCACAATTCCTGTATTTTCTATACATTACGTTACAAACGTTAGCTCTCAAAAAAGGCCAGAAAAAGTTTGTTATGGTAGGAAAGTTGGTAAATATATTAGAGACCAAAAATTGTAAAATGTGTGTTTTAGTGGCATTTTAGAATGCCCCAGACTTAAAAATTAGAAAAAAAGTATGGACGTCAAACTTGGTCAAGGTGTGTTATATGATTTGATGAAAAGTCATAAAAAACTTAGCATGTTGGGTTTTCCTAAAAAGATTTCCCGGGCAAAAGTATAAATGGGAGAATAGGAGTAAAAAATACCATAGTTCCAAATAAACAAAAGCGACAAGAAAAAGAGGGAGTTTGCTAAATGGCGTGCCCAACTCGTCTGACGTGACCCAAAATAACATATTTTCTACTTTGGAAAACTATTCAAATTGTCAAGTTTTACCTTAAAAAAATCATTTTTAAAACCTATTATATATTTTCTTTTTTGAAAAACTATACAAATAACACATGTCATTATTTTTTTAGTTATTCAAACTCATGCAATAATTGTTCTTTTACATTTTCCTACGATGGCCGTGAAAAGTCAATTTCTCATCCAGTTTTCAAAATTTCTCGTCCGATTTTCTGAATTTCTCATCTGGTTTTCCGCATTTCTCATCCGGATTTTCACACATCTCATTCGGTTTACTTAGTTTCTCATTTGGTTTATTTTTTTCAATTTCCATTCCGGTTTTTGGTTGGAATTCATTTCCCATCCGATTTTTTTGTTATTTCTCATCCGGTTGTTTTATTGTTTTTCTTTTATTTATCATTCGTTGCAGCAGTTAGTAGGGAAATCAGCATATGGTAGGGGATATGGTAGGGTATGGTAGGGCTATGTTGACATGGTTATAATGATTATGTGAACAGGCAAACTGGCTGGAGAGAGTATGTACAAGGGCCGGACTGATCAAGTTCCTTTTTTAAAAAGGTATTATGAACGTTAGCTAGCTAGATATCCTTAGTGTCATGTAGCTAAATAGTCAGTTTTAGTGTGGCTATACAGATGATGTATGATAGTGTTACTAGGAAGTGGTTTTATTTTAATGTATTGTTAGGAATACTCTCAGGTAAAACTTTAGAGCCCATTGCAGGTTTAGCCCTATCCCAGGTGGGGTGGGTTGGCCCGCTAGCTCAAAATTTCCGCAATATCTCAAGAAACATAATAGGTATTATGCTGAAATTTTCAGTACTTTCCAAACTTTTTATTGGGAGCAGGATGGTGAAGAAAATTTTTAGTACCCTGACCCCAAAATCTAGTGATGACGTCATCATTTGACCAAGGTTTTGATTTTTTAGCATAAATCGAGACTTAAAACGGGATTACTAATTAGATACCAATTAGATTTGTTATTTTTGTCTGAATTATCAGGTTTTACATCAATTCTAAGGTGTTTAACCGATTCTAACCCAAAAATTCCAATTTCCATTTTTGGAACCCGATTTTTGGCCAAAATACCGATTTTTGACGTAACGGCAAAAAATGATGACGTCATCATCTTTTTGATCACCTGACTATGTTAAACGGTAGGAAATAAGTTGAAGTTTAATAGTCCAAGTTTGGTTGCAATTTGTGTAGAATAACCGAAGTTACACGCGGTCAAGTGAAAAGTGAGCAAAAAATGCCAAAAAATCCCGCCTGGGACAGGCTTAATTCCTTGATTTCAAGTATTTATCTGATCTCATACAGTGTGCACCGCCCATGCCCGCCCAGGATTTAGGGTGGGGGAGGACTTGAAGAATTGTTGCATGAGCGGCTGCTACTTAGACTCCTTATTTTAGACGGCAACGGGGGGCTTATTTTTTATTTTATTTCTATTTTTATTTACTTCTTTTTTACTTGTGTGCGTGTTTGTGTGTGTGTGTGTGTGTGTGTGTGTGTGTGTGGGAGGGGGGTTCTGATTTTATATAAAAATCTATGATTTTAGAATATGAAATATAAGTAAATCAGTTCATCTGTGTATTTCAATGAAGAATGAAAACAGTTATAGAAGCATATTTTTAGAGGGGCTTTGAAAAAAATTTTTTTAGGGAGGTGAGGGGGGTTGTTCGACCAAGATGGGGGGGGAGGCGGAGGCTCATTGGAAAAGCATTTTTTTGAGGGAGGCTTTTGAGGGAACCTTATGGAACCCTTACTTGTACAAGGGATACCATGTTTTTACTGATAATTATTACAACTCAGTTGGGATAGTTGAACATTTATCTATTAAAATGACATATCTTACCGGCACATTAAGACAAGATCGGAAGAGGAATCCAAAAGAGGTTACAGGTGCAACGCTAGGAAGAGAAGATATTGTTTGGCGTCCTAAAGACAATATCGTGGTTTGTAAGTGGAAAGATAAACTAGAGCGCTTAGCGCTTCAAAAATTTCCGTTTCCGAGCTATGATTCCAAATCTATAACCTTAAAAAATACTAA
>JANSTP010225881.1:0-11416 GCA_025330745.1 Cladonema radiatum | reverse complement strand
TTTGTCGAAATAAATATATTTCGGAATAAGGAAGCATATGACTGAAAATGTCGGGCTAAAGATGTGTCGGATTAAAATGTTGTCGGACTACAGAGCGGACCCCCAATTTTTAGTGATTAAAGGTTTTCTTGGTTTTTAAAGAAACACTAACAGAGATTGTATGAAAAAAGGAGTTTTGCACGCTTTGTACCGGACAAGTTCCGCAATGAACTTCAATGTATTGACTTCAAAAATATTTTATTAGAAAAAGACCAAATATTTCTTTCGACTTGGACTTGGAAAATTTATTCCGACAAAAATAAATTTCTTTCATACGCGAACTTTTGAGTTGAAACTGCACCTTTATCGACTGTTTGGTAGCATGCATATGCATATTTTACACGAATGCTAACAGTTGTTATGATATTGCTTTTTGTTTTTTGTTTTTTCACTATTTTTTTTGCTTTTCTTTTTTTAAGGGACCCTTTTTAAACAGCTTTATGAAAAAGAATGTACATAAATTTTTTAGTAATTCTATTTCTCATAGCATTGTAAATAATGTTATTAGTCACAGTATCGAAATAAATATCTTATCTTATCTTCAGATTGCTCTGCATTTAGGTACCCTGTCGAAACATGTAATTATTTGATTTGAGGAAATATATATAAACTAATTTTATTATGGAAAAGCAATCCTATAAAATATTTATCAAATATATATTCTTATTATAACATGAAGATGAAGATATTAGCAATAAGAAAAATAACAACAGCTTTACATGGAACACCCCTGAGTCAGTGGCCCGGTGAGGCCCTGGACGGTGCCTGGCCCGGTGTATATTTGGGCCCAATTTAGGCAGCCCGGTAATTTTTTTTAAAAAAATGCCCGGCCCGGTCAAAAATTAGAAATTTCAGGCAGCCCGGCTAAAATGACCCTTAAAGTTACCTGGGCCCGCTGAAATTTATTCCCAATTTTACCCTGCCGGGCTATTCAAAAGTGTGGGCCTGGTGGAAAATTTCCCAGTTTTCGACAGCCCGGTCAACTTTTTTGAAAAGTTACCAGCCCGGTGAGTTTTGGGCACCTCACCGGGCCACTGAGACAGGGGTGTCATGGAAAGAGTTATTTTCATGGTGAATCCAGAAAAATAATCTTGAGTTTTGATTGGATAATTGGTTGATTGATTTTAATTCATTTTATAAAAATTTATAAAATTCACTATATAAAAACTATACTAACGCCATCAGCACCCTTTTCCAAGATATAAAAGCTCTGTCACTTTATAAATTGAATTTGTAGCTATAGCATATTATGTCTCACCTTCAAAAACATCTACAAAATTTGCCCAAAAGCCTTTGTAACTATAGCTACACCAAGACCTATATCAGAATACCAGCTTAGAAATGAAGGCATTCTTTTTGAACCAAAATGTAAGACAAAAGCAAGTCAGCAGACCTGCCAAGGCCTGATAAAACTTACGGGTGAGACTTTACATGTCGTTTAGTAAAAATCCACAACACTGATGGGGTTTGTAGGGTACCAGTTACTTATGGAGAACCAATTTCTCAGAAACCACGTACAAAGTTCAAATATCATCAAAATTTTAATGATGTTCTTTTATAGTAGTTTTAGTATATAGAAAACCTGTGAAATATTTGTAAAATCAAATTTTTTCATAAAAAGTAGACTACTCCTAATCGGTTTCTGGAAGCCACTCGCCCGAAAAACTGGTAAAACTAATTTTTTCCATAAGCCTTACGCAATAAGCAAATCGGAAAATCGAGGTTCCGTAACCCGAATTTAACTAATTGCGGATATAACGAACTGAAAACGGCCAATCTAGTCTACATAAAAAGTATTTTTTTGAGATTCACTAGTGCCTTAGGCCAATATGTCGGAGACTAATTGATTGGGCAAGAAATGTATTAGAGGAAAAGAAGCCCCTTTATCAGTGAAAACATGGGCTAATCCATAAAGCTAATCCTAATAATAATAGAGCTAATAATAACACATCTTATTAAAACAATCTGCAAACAAATTATCTAAAAAATAGTATATATGCTAAACGTTTTATTTTTCATAAGAAACCAAGTATTAGACCTAGTATGTTAGCTTTTGTCTAAATTTGGTTCCAAGAGTTTCCTAGGCAGTTTCTTGGGTTTTAATGCGCAAACGCTTGTCAGTTTGTTTGTCAGTTTGTCAGCACGTTTGTCAGTTATTGTTTGTTTTTTACTACAAGATTGGGACGATGTAGGTAAATCATTATAAAAGAGGTGTATATAGCGCCTTATTTATGCTATATTGCCACCTTCAAACTAATTTAACCGTTAACAATTGCAAAAAATGTTTCTTATCAAAAATTGGCTACATTTTCCTAGTTCCAAATGTCTAGTTCTAAGTTTCTTATAAATTGGTTTCTTATTAAAAAAAACATATATATTGTAAAATATGAGCTTCTACGGAGAAGCAATCTCTGAAAGTAATCTAAAGGAATTCAATGACCGTATAAAATTTAGGAGTTGACTAAGCAGACTTATAGTGAAAGAGTGCACTTTTCGATTTCATCACTGCGAGAAAACGCTGTATTCAGCCAGAGAGATGCACAGATTCTTTTTGAAGACCTGCTGTTAGTAAATTTGGGAGTTTTAGCCAAATCTTCCTTATGCGGGGGGAGACATGACTTTATTAGCAAAATGCGTGAGTCTCCCGCAAAATGCGGGAGACTTGGTAGGCCTGAGTCAATTCGATATTGATTATCGTGCTCCACACTTGTGGAATAAACTAATTCTTGTTGAAGGAAATGACTTAAAAAAATGCAGTAAAACCTGTATAAGACGGTCACTGTATAAGACCAATTTGAAGACCAATTTGTCAAGTTCCCAAATGTTGATTTTACGTTGAAATGAACCTCTATAAGGTAGCCACCTCTCCATGCTCTAAGAAAGCCACTTTTTTGTTTCCCAACTGTGCTTGTCTTAGACAAGTTTGACTCTATGCGGTTTTTGATTCATTCGAGCTTAGGTTAGACTACATTAGTCGTTTATTACGGATGTCAAATAAGGACGGGAAGTGAATACGCACTTATCGCACTTATACGCACTTATCGCACTTATACGCACTTATCGTACTTCTACGCACTTCTACGCACAATATCCGACCCGTAATGAAAAGACGTAAAAATATGCCGACATTCAACAACGACTATTTATAGTCTAAGCTTAGGCTAAAACAATACTTTTTGTCGTTAGATAATGTTGACCAATACTTTTAGCTAGGACATTTTACGTGTAATTTTATATGCCATTAATTTATATATTTCTTGTGATAACTTTTAATAAATACGTATTTTCTTGAAAAGCTCAGAAATTGAAGAACATTAGAGTCCAGTGATAAGACCTCTAAAGGTCGTCTTCTGGTTTCCCAGTTTCGCTGATCTTTCCGGTATAAGGCATAGTCGTATATATTACTGTTATTACATATTTTATATTGTTATGTTATCATGGTTGTAGATTGTTTTATATTTTCTATTTTTGATATAGAGCTTTTACCTTGTATAGAGACATTGAAACTGAAATAAATAAATAAAAAATAAATAAAATTAGCCAATCAGATTATTTCACCTTCATGACGCTTAATCAAGTGGGATCTATTCGTGTGAGAAATAATACCAGATTAATAATGATACATAGCGATTATACTGTATTTCAAATTATGATAAATACATATCCAAAGAATTACAAAAAATTTAATTCATCTTGTTTATTCAATTCAGCTTTGCATAGCATATTTGACAGCTCCAGCAACGCTCCCAGCGGCTCCACCCAAGGCTGCACCTATCGCACCAACGACTGGACCACCTACGCATGTTCCAACTGTCGCACCAACGGTTGCCCCCGTGGCAGCACCGCCACCAACATCACTAAACACCTTATTCTCTATTTTCTCTGTTTTGTTTGTCTGGTTTTAAACTTGGAGCAGCTTCTCTTATAACGTCAACAGCTTTCTTTCCAGGGTTAGCTCCTCCCCAGGCCGCTTCAGGTTTCATTTTGGTAATAACTAGCAAGTCAATACTTCTAAAACCAGTCAAAATGAACATAGTTTAAAGTTAATTAACTCGAGAAAGGGACTTATAATACGTCTTAGATTATGCCATGTGATAAACGTGGTAATTGGCAATTTGAATGGGAGGTAATAACGTGCTAAGTTTAGGACTTTTCCATAGGTTTTGCTCTTGATATATGTAGGTTGATCCAACTGTTCTTATTTGCTACTGTATTTATCCAGGGAGTTTATCCAGCTATAACAACTCCCTGATTTATCACTAAAAAAGAGGGGAAAATTGGTGTTTTTACGGCTTTTTTATAAGCTTGCAAAAAACACATACAAAGTATTTTATTATTGAAAGAAAAAATATTTGCTCTCCTACGTAATTCTTTTAGGGTAATTTATAACAGATATTATGCTCAAACATTATTTGTTTGACCATGTTTGAACATGTTTGAACAAAAATGAGCCAATCAGAATTGAAAAAAAGTACGCAGAGATACGCGAAACATACTCTCCATCGTAATGAAAATTCATGAAAAGACAAAAGAAAATGACGTAATTTTTCTTCATTAGATGTATGGCTTTTTTCAAACTATATTCTGGATGGGCTGTTTTATGGTCGTTAGATGGACGAGAGGGGGGGGGTAAAAACTACCCCTCCCCCCTAGGTTAAAATCTCTAATACTAAAGGAAATGGAATGAGAATTTGCACAAATATGATTTAAACTAAGACCTTTTCAAAAATTAATTTGTGGTCTCATCTGGTCACGTGATTTTGTGATGACGTCATCAACAAACGTGACATATTTATCATGTATTGCCCGGGCATAACTGAAAATAAACCTAAAAATGCTCTACCGCTGTTCCAAAGGGGATTGGGGCCGTGTTTTGAAAAAAGAAAAACTCGTAAAGTGTTCCTAAATAAATTTTGTTCACTGAGTCAAATCTTCATTAAAAAATATTAATTACAGCGCAAGCTATTAAAAAGAATCTTCTTTTTTTTGTGGGGGAGAGGATAAAATTTACCCCCCCCCCATCCAAAATAGGGTTAAACTGCATGTGTAAAATAATTATTCATAAGAGAAACTCCTATGAGACATTCTCAAGTTTTAGATATTTGATAAAGCTATAAGAGCTCAAAGCATTTTAGCTGATTTTTTGATATCGTTTCCTTTATACGGAGTCCACTATATTCTTAAAATAATTCACTGTTTTCTTAAAATAAAGTTCGAAATCATGTTCGAAGCCAATAATTCGAAAGAAAAATCCAACTAAACACACTCAGACGTAGTAAAATTGAGCACCAAGTGCGTACACTTTATCATATAGAAACAGATTTTAAAAGGTTGGGTAGAAGAAAAAAATTGGGATGTAGTCCCAAGGAGATTTAAAAACAAGAAAATGATAACATATGGAAAAAAGTTGAATCTACCTTTCTGCTGGCACTATTGAGTTTTGTTGGGTAGAAATTTTCTGTATGCAGTTTTATAAAAGCAATTTTTTTACATCAATTTTTTTTATCAAAAATAGTTTCTTTTATGATGTAATATTTTATATTTTTTATGTGAATAGAAAACAGTAGCAATTATAATACTTTAATAATGTATTTAGATTTTTCCGACCACTCTCATAATGAAATCAAGTAGTGTCGTGACATTACGCATGAATCTATACTTCTAATCTATCTATATCTTCTTTCTCCGGCCTATTCCTATAGCAAGTCAGAAGCCTCGCCATGAGATGAAGGGCGTGGACCCCTCACTTACAACCTATAAAACTTTATTTTTTCTATTTCAGTTACGCGTTATATAGATATAAATACTGGCCCCTGTATTTTGGCAGGCCCTGTAAGTTCTGACACTATTTTTTCTATTACATATTTTTGTAGTATTTTATCTCTACTTTCCTATAGGTATACTAAAGGTTAAGTAAAAGTTTTATTTGCATTGTCTTTAATGCATTTAATTTAGCAAGGAAAGCTACCTGAGTTTACTCCCCTCTCTTTCCATAGGTTTTCGTTAGGTTCTCTCTGCCTGTATGATCTTATTGACAATAGCGCTAAAGCAGTGACTTGATTTCATGATTGTAATCTTCACAAATGACCTTATTGAAGGAAAGTTATTTCATAATCACGTCACAAACGTAAAACCGACGTTAGACTAGACGTTGTTGTTTTCTTTTTTCCTACCTAGAAAATAGTAGTTATAATCGGAAAATGATAGTAGCATGTAGTACGGTAGTGTGCTAGTGGTGTTTTTTGAATTTTGGTGAACGTCGTTCGAAATTGAGCTAGTAGTACTGTAATATGGTGATATGGTGGTAAATCAAAGTTAAATCAAGCAATTGGAGCTTTGGCTTAACTCTTAACTCTTAGCAGTATGTGAACATGAAAATTCTAAAAATTCTCTCATTTATTTACATAACATCAGGAGGTATAGAATAATTTTTCTCAAATCTTCTTTAACGATGAAACTGTTGCGGGTAAAAATACACAAACAGTTATGTGTTTCAATTATTGTCTTTTATTTATTTCTTGTGGATTTTCATGCCTTGTAAAATATACAGTACACAAAAAGACACTCCTGATTCAGTGGCCCAGTGAAGCCCTGGACGTTGGCTGGCCCGGTGTATATTTGACCCACATTTTGGAAACCCTGTAATTTTTTTTGAAAAAGTGCCTCACCCGGTCAAAAATTGGAAATTTCAGGGAACCCGGCTAAAATAAACCTAACAATTAACCGGTATCACCCGAAAAATATTCCTGATTTTGCCCTGCTGGGCTATTCCAAGGTGTGGGCCTGTTGGAAATTTTCCCAGTGTTCGACAGCCCGGTCATCGTTTATAAAATATTGCCAGCCCAGTGAGTTTTGGGCACCTCATCTGGTCACTGACACAGGGGTGTAAAAAGGGCTGTTTGTATAATGACTTTCTCCGGTTTCAATGCCCATACAGCCCCTATATTTTATTCATTTGGTATTTTCAAACGTGATTAGGCTTTAGTCTACTAAAACATATATATTGTGATCTGATTTTTTTAAAGAAACATTAAATTCAGAAAAAAATTACATTTTTCAAAGAAACTACGAGTCTCAAAAAACACATCAAGAAAAAGACATATTGAATTGAAACTGACAAAAAACGTGCCACTATGGTAAAAATTGGCTCTCCTTCGCCATTCCTAAAATTTGGAAAAAACTCATTGGTAAAAACGGCTCGATAGACTCTATAACACCTCGAACTCTTTAAAACGTCAAGAATTGCCTTTTTGGCGCTCTACTTTTATGTAATTTTAATCACGTTATATGATAATCTATTCTAAATAAATAAATTAGATAAAAAAATAGCATCCTAGTAACATCGTAATATCCTAGTAACATAATAGTATCGTGGTAACATAATAGTATCGCAGTAACATCATAGTATTGTAGTCATATCACAGTATTGTAGTAACATCACGGTATCGTAGTAACATCATAGTATCCTAGTAACATCATCGTAGTAACATCATAGTATCGTATTAATATCATAGTATTATAGTCATATCACAGTATTGTAGTAACATCACAGTATCACAGAATCATCATAGTATCCTAGTAACATCACAGTATTGTAGTAACATCACGTAGTAATATCATAGTATTGTAGTAGCATAATAGTATCATAGTAACATCATAGTATCCTAGTAACATCACAGTATCCTAGTAACATCATAGTATCGTAGTAACATCACAGTATTGTAGTAACACCATAGTATCGCAGTAACATCACAGTATTGTAGTAACACCATAGTGTCGCAGTAACATCACAGTATTGTAGTAACATCATAGTATTGTAGTAACATCACGGTATCATAGTAACATCGCAATATTGTAGTAGCATCACAGTATCGTTGGAGCATCAAGGTATCGTATTAACATCATAGTATCGTATTACATCATAGTATTGTAGTAACATCACAGTATCGTAATAACATCACAGTATCCTAGTAACATAATAGCATCCTAGTAACATAATAGTATCGTAGTAACATCATAGTATCGTAATAGCATCATAGAATCGTATTAACATCAGAGTATCGTAGTAACATCATAGTTTTGCGGTAATATCATAGTATCCTAGTAACATCATGGTATCGCAGTAGCATCCTAATATTGAAATCATAATATATGGCCCAATAGTGTACTGGGATAGTGAATTATGATGCATTGCCCTTCGGAATTAGCGATGAAAGATTTAACATTTTGGAGTAAATTTGGAGTACAATATTCTTAGGAACAAATTAAAGACAAGTAAATTTTTCTTCATTACTGTTCCCAATAAAGAGAAAAAAAGTTCTATCTGTCAATTTCTTTTTCAGAAAGATCATCATCATCTTTTTCTTCTTCTTCTTCAGAATCTTCTTTAGAATCTGCATTGCTGTTTATGTATTTAAACACTGAAGTTGTTACCACACTGGTGGAAGGTTCATCAATGATGCCGTCAACTGAACTAACTAAAATATCAGTACTCAAAATATTTGAGTTGTCAAAGTGATTTTCGCTCTCAGTGTTCATACTTGACAAAGGCATCGTAGAGGAAACTTTATAATTGCTCTTATGCTTTTCTGAGTCCAATTGTCCCACGTTTTTCTTCGATTCGCTCATCTCAATAAATTCAGAACTGCTTGCTTCCAACGTTCTTGCCGTATAGTTCGGGGAATCGGGGTGTGTACTTTCGGTGTTATTTAAATTGCTTTCCATTGGCATAAATTCTGATAATGTTTTAAGTCCCATCGATGAAGAACTTTCCTTTTTTTTGGCATAACTGGTAGAGGGGAAAAGTGTAGTGTCTGAAGAAACACTAGATAAAAAACTTGTTGAAAGTTTAAGATTGTGTCTAATAGCACTTTGTGTAGTAACTGTGAATCTTTTCCTCATAATGTCATCACTAGTGACACTTGCTGAATCGCCAATGAATAATTTGTCATTTCTATTAGTACTTGAGGTGATCGGTAAGGCGTCCAATATTGATATTTTTGTCGCATGTTCCGACAATGCGTCCGGGCATGATATTGTTGCTAATCTTTCCGAATTTGATCTCATTGTTATACTTCCGGGAAAGACATTCGGACAAGATCTTACTGTCCTATATTCTGATAATGTATCTAAACTTGATCTTACTGCTATACTTGATTCAATATTTGAAAGTTTTGGTTTTGCTGTATGAGTCTCGTAATTTTGTGTATTCAAAAGAATAGTTGAACTTCCAATGTCATTTTCAGGAATGGGTTTCACGAAGGTTGTGTCAACTCCAACGTCCTCATTGAACGTTGGTTTGGCCGAAACAGTGGGCAGATTGGAACTTTCACTTGGTGAATCAATACTGATAACTCTGAGTGTTGCAGATACTTTTGCAGATACTTCAGAGAGCATACAAGGAAGGGTGGACATCTCGGCGAATGAAGACCTAATGAGCCTGGGAATATCCGATTTCTCATAGGATGCTTGCTTTGAATGTGAAAGATATTCAGAAATCGATGTTAAAGTCTCAGTTTTGTGGGAATCGTCGTTCACAACTTTTATGTTAGTTAGCTCAGTGTATTGTTGCTTCTAAAATTAAAAAAAAATCAATATTCCATATTTTACACAAAGTACAGTGAAATCTCCAGTTACAGGTCTTAACGAACGTGTCCGTTATTTGGGGGTGTCCGCTTGCAATTTTATGGACACATGGTCTCCAGTTGAATTTTAAATTTTACATTAAATTGGAATTTTGTAATAAGAGGAACAGTTTAAAACAATTTAATCAAATGACTTTGGTTCTAGCTAAACGATTCATGACTCCTGATCAAGGCTTACTACGTTTAATATAGTAGGCCTCTTGACCAAACATTTTTAAAAATATACTCCAACATTTTCAAGAGGTACATTTTAAATTTTTATAGCTCATATTGTCGCAAAACATGTCAAAATTTCTGCGATTTTTGAAAAGAGTCAAAATTTTTTTGGCTTGATAAATTATGCAAAATCACTTTCAATTGGGTCCTGTAAGTCATTGAGAAAGGACCGTGAAATTTTATTAAACAAAAAAGATGATAATGAGTTCTCACAATATGAAATCTCATCCATATAAAAAGCACACAAGCTTTTAGGATCTGACATAGTCATTAAATTAAAGGTGCTATTTTGAAATGAAGTTTAAAAGGGCAATAGAATTAAAACATCAGGAAAGAAACTTTTGTAGAGCTATGGACTTTCAAAGTTGTCAAAAAAGGGTCTTCTTTGTTTGTTTACCGTGGTGAATGAATGAACTTTCTTTGTTTTTTCTGCTTTTTTGAAAACATCAAATGGTTATATCTCGGCACGTAGTGCACATCTTTAATTAAAATTTTCAAAGTAAGCATAAAATTTATTTTTCTAGTGAATAATCGAATACAATCTTCGGTGAGAATATACCTTTAAAAAATAGCATTCTATATACTTCTGGTTGAGGAATTAAAGCATTTTACTTAATTTTTCGTCGAAAGAAGCAGTCGCGACAAAACGTCTCAAAAAAGATCTAATAAAAAATGTCAACTTACATAAAACTTCAAATCCTTGTATTGTTCATCAATACCTTTTTCATTAGCAGAATCCCCCATCTTTTTGAAAATGATACATTCTTTATTTGTGTGTTCTTGTGTGTTTAAACGCACACCAAACAAGACACAATATTCATCATGATTACACTTCATAGCACATGATAGTTCTGAAATACCTGAATATTTGTTTTTGACAACATAACCATTGGTAACATCAGTATAATCGGTTGTGTAGAAAGGACTTTGAAAGTTTGTAGCGAATAATCTAGCTGCAAATATAAAGATCAAGTATAGGTGTCTGCGAATCATTATTACTGTACATTCGTTAGCATGTAGTAATGATTTTCATATGGATGTTAATAATTGCAATCTAAAAGAGACAACCTGTAATGAAACGTCTGAACAAGCGAAATAAACTATCAGATTTTCTTATTCCCTTTTATTGAGCAGCAGAAACTTAAAAAACTAGGATTTGTGAATTGGTAATGTAGCCTTTCTAAAATTCGTTAGTTTTGAAACCTTTTTCTACTTTTCTTTCTTTTCTACGGGAATAACGAATTGTATATGTTGTTTTACCATATATGAACAGATATCAGTTAGACAAAGTTCAGTTCTGTACAACCAGTATCGTTGAATTCACTTCTAAGGCACTGGTGAGGCCCTGGACAGTGGCCGGTCCAGTGTATATTTGACTCCAATTTCGGAAGCCCCGTAATTTCTTTTTGAAAAAAATACCTCATCCTGTTGTTAAAAAAAGGGCAGGTACAAAACGCATAATACATAACGCATAAAACATAAAGCATAACGCATAATACATAATACATAATGAGTCA
>JANSTP010225770.1:0-11416 GCA_025330745.1 Cladonema radiatum | reverse complement strand
TTTCGTCTTCTTACCCCATTAGCCTCTTTTTATGCCATGGCCTTTTTTACGGAAAAACATATATGCAAAAGGTCCACCACTTTTGAATTTCGCCCTCCATGTGAATATTCGCAACTACGCCTCTGTTCAGGGTGTGAAATAAAGGACACTGGGCATGTCACTGTTTGGGATAGTACTCAACTGAAACTGAAATGATTGAAAAAAAGATTCTGTTGGTCCAATATGTCCTAACAAAAGGATAAATTTCTTAACATCTTTCCTATTTGAACTTTTGAAGGAGTCTGGGTTTTCAAGTTGCGAAAAATGACAGCATGGCCTTATCATATTTAATATTTATAACAACACAAGAGCACTTTTCAAAACAATCTGCTTTTCAAAATGTTCTCTTAAACCAATAAGCAAACGGATTTCTGCTATTTTTCCCATGTTTTATAAACCAATTGAGCTTTACAACAATAAGAGCAAATTTTTCACTCATGTTAAGGCTTTTTGGGTAATCCATAATAATAAACCTATTTCAAATCAAATGCCATATGCATAAATACTTTACACTTCTTACACTAACATACCACTCCATTAACTCATTCATAATAATTGATGCAGATGCGCCTGTGGTAATCTCGCTAATTTCCATGACGTGTCTAAATCTTGAAAGCAAAACAATTTAAGTGTAGCGTTCCATGTTAGTGGAAATACCCCCACTTTGTCGACAATGAGCAAGTGAATAATTCCGACAATCTCTGCATAAACATATATTCGAGTACTGAGTCAAAACAGATAGTGTTTTTCCATTCATATCGTCCCAAAAACTTTTAATCATGGATGCTATGTGAAGATTTTGATGTCTGAAAAAAGCTCTATAGCTGGGAATGACAACTTTAAACATCAACTGGACCTGGCGCCAATTGTTGCCCGATATCAAAATATTGCTGGTGAAAAGTAATCGTTAGCATAAACTGGTGCCGTATGCCTTACAGTGAGAACTCCGGAAGAAGCCCATTTACCAAAATGACCTTTTGCACATTTCCAAACCAATTGCTTTACTGTGCTGCGACCACTGACATTGATATCTATCTTACGAGAACATACCGTACCATTTTGATAGTTGAAATTGCACTTATTACCACTGCTTACCTTTGCTCAACAGACACCATAACTTGATAATCGGAAACTCAATAACTTGATTAAATCGGTAGTCGGTAATTCACTGTCAATAATGCAACATTCATCATAGCTTTCTTGGAATTTCAATTTCACTTCATCGATGCTTCATGCAAGGGAGGCATCAATTTGCGTATCGCCAGATGTCAAAGCTGAGCAAAGAGACATATATCATTTACCAAAGAAGTATCACTGCATTGAGCGTTCGGTTCTAATATGCAAAGTTCCTTCATAAGATCAAGCGAGCGATTAAAATCAATATCATCATTTTCCAGAGCAATGCCCTTGACAGAATTGATGACATTTTATAGTGTTTCACTACTTAGTTCCTCATCGTTCAAGCTTAAAGGAAAAAAAAAAGGATTCAACACATTGCCACCAAAATAGATAATTGTGGAAAGACATGCAAAATTAGAAGTGGTATCCGATATCAATTAAATTACTCATAGTCTAGTGGGGGTAACAAGGGAAATTTAAAATTGTGGAGTAAATAGGGAACAGTGCCAAATTTCACCCTAAACATTAAATATGAGTGATTTGAATATAGCTGCTTTATAGCATCAAGTCTGAAGAAATGGATTCAAATGAATTTGATAAATTAAATTTAATTAGATTTTTCTTGACTCGTGTCCACTTTGTCATCAAGAGTGGAGAAATGACAAATGTGTTATTTCACCAAGATTTTAGACAGGTGGTAATTTCGTCTCCAACTTTTGTACAAGCCAATCTAAATAGGGAAAAATACTTAATTGTTAGTTGTCCTTAGCCTTGATAACAAAAATTAGTGACGTTGAGTAATAAAATTTTAAAGACCTTCTTCAGTTTCAGACTTATATAAGTAAAGCGGAGGTATGGTTCACTCCTTCTGCCCATTCTCAAAGTCTGAACAGATCAACCTGTAGACTAGACCTAGCCTCTATGGACTTCTTTTTATCGGCTTTTCAATGGGGAAATGGTTTTTCAACAAGTGTTGTTTTGCTAAAGCTAGACGACTTGCCAGAAAGACAAAAAATTTGATTACTGCTTTTCCCGGCTTTTGAGCTGCTAGAAAATGACTAGAAACAAGTCTTGGTAAGCTGAGTGCAACCGTGCAAAAAACAGTTTTTAATTAATCGACTTTTTGTTTGCAGAAAACTTTTTTATAATTTTTTAACTTGATTGGTAGTAAACCAGAAGCGTGGTCATAAACTCTTCAACCTAGTTTTAAAAGATTTCAACGATTTGAATTTTAAAAACTCTCTTCTAGACATTTTATTTAGAAACTCCTAATCTACCAAAAAAAATAAATAAATCTAGTTTATCATCAGGGATACTGTTACATAACCCTAACAGTGATTTTATAGAGACAGCTGGACATGATGAAACTCCTTGGATTTTTTGGAATTTTCTTAAAATTCTCATTGCTGTCTCTATACTGACTTAAAATTATGATTCTGATTGAGGACTAAGCAGCGCAACCCATTACACGAATTGCTTTTATTTTGCTTTGACTTTTTGGAGAATTCTTGAAAACCTACAGGGGTGTTTCTGGAGCCATTTTAAGTCGTATTACAGGGAAATCACCGATATTAACCTTCCGCCAGCTTCATATGAAAATGAAAGCAAAGAAAGACTGAAAAATAGAAAAGGTTTCCCTTATTTTTGAGCAAGTTCGTCACCAATTTGCAAGAAAAAAGTAAGGTTTTGACTCCATCACTAGCGTTATTGATAATTTACATTGGATAATATTAAATTTGAATAGTAACAATATATTTTAGGAGTTTATATCTTTTTGTTCCTGACGAATTATAGCAGCACAACACGGCAAAAGTTTCTTTGTTAGTAGGATCTAAGCTACAGCGCATGTCCAGAAGCTTTCTTCAGTCAATCAATCAGAGATATAATTAGCTATAACATCCATTTCAAATCTAGAACTTTATTTTCTGATCTGAGCTAAAGATGAAGTGAATTATTGGCAAAATACAAGTCGCTGTAGTCAGATGCGAGAGTAAAAGCTATCAAATAACAGCTAAACTAACGCACATTTCTAAACAATACTTGATAATGAAGTTTATAAAATATTTTAGATTTTTATTTTTGATAATTATTTTACCAAAATAGATTCAATTTGCCTAAGAAACACTCGAAAAATTTGACTGTCGGAAATTTCTGATGACGTCAACTGATCACGCGACCAGAGGAGATCAAAGCCTATTTTTTAGAAAGTTAGTATGATATTCTGTGTTCATGCAAAAAATTATTTTATTTGACAGCATATTTTCGGGTGTAACCCAGGTGGTAGTATATAGGACAAACTTCGGAGACTATTTTCAGGGGGTCAGCTAAAAAAAATAATCTGACAGACGTTAGATATCCTCTTATTTTTAATAAAATATTAAAGAAAACTTTAATCTAAAAACATCTTTTAAAAAGTCTTAATAGTGTTTTTAATAGTGTTTTTCATTGCTTAAATCAATATTTAAATTTCCAATTTTCACAACTTTACCCCCTGATTAGCAAAATCATTAAAATACTGATATTTCACTACACAAACATTTTGAGATATAGGTTTTTATATTTTTTGACTTCATTTTTTATAAGCTTTATAATGATATAAAAGTTTTTCAATTTTAGAAGATTTGAGGTGGGTCTGAGGCTTAAAATATTCGTACTAGTATAAATAACTATTGTACCAGTTTTCACGCTTTTAACATAATTGGCGCCAAAGTTGTGTTTTTTTGCACAAATTCACCCCACTATTAATGGACACGATACGAATCGATTGATTCACTGACGATTTTTTGTTTTAGACGTTCTACTGCAGAAGCAATATTTTTTTAGATAGTGTGCCAAAAGCATTAATTTTGTTATGATTTTTTTTGGACAATTAGTGAGGAACCATTCAGCTGTGGTTTCACCATGTGATGTTGACACATCCTTTAAAAAGCAGGAAACTTTGTCTTCTTTTCTCTATAATTCTTTTCATGAAGGGTAGTAAAATTGCACTTCTAAGAGAAGGATACCCTAGAATTTCATGTAAAACAGAGAGAAAAAATCATAACAACTCCTGATAGCAAAATACTAAAGTCATGAACAAAATAATAGTTAAGCATACAATTAACACAGCAGTTAACCATGATATACAGAGTAAATACAGCTTTTTCAGACAGTTAACTACAGTTAACCAGGGATTTATTTAAAAAAATATATTACAATTTTGTTTTATAAATTGACCATTTACTGTGGTTATAACTGTAAATTTAATGGGGAAACATACATAAAACTATGGTTAAGTGTTGGGTTAACTGTAAAACAAATACCTTTGAAACACTATAAGTAATATTAGAACAAAATAAAAATGTAATAATATCAATACCTAATTCGTCAGCGGCTTTCTTTGATTATCATAGCAATCCTTTTGCTCACCGAATTAATGATTTTGTTAATTGTCTCAATACTGAAATTTAGCACCGTCGATCTTACTCTGCAAAGAAATTCAACAAATGTCTCTTGCTTTATCCCTTGTTCAATTACTTGTTTATGCAACTCTTTCGACACAAGCCCAAAGACGTTTTCGATGGGATTAAGATCCGGGGAACGGGGCGGTATTTTAAAGACTAATGCTTTGATTTCTTCCAACGGTTTCAAACATTTCTTTGCATTTTGCCATGAGCACCCATCCATCAGAACGCGTCTCCCGATAGGATCAATACATTCCTCAAGAGTAATCGAAATTGGGGAATGAATCATTTCAACCATCTTAGTTGATGTAATATGCTTATAAGACGACACCTCTATCATAGGAGATGCTGACCATGAAATTGGCGTTTACTGCCCTTTCTTTGCTACCTTTGGCTGTGCAACTGATTCATTCCTCTTCCTGCATTCGGGTGAACGTGGAGCACGGGCTTGATCAAGCAGCCAGGTTTTGTATTGAAAACCTTTTGTATCTAAGCACATCGCAACGTCATTGATCCAAAATGTTTGAGTCAACTTCCTTTTCTTGATGCCCTGACAAAATGTTAAACGAGATACCAAATGATGCTTTTGCAAAAGTCCTTTTTCCTGGAACGACAATAAGATAACCTTCCTGATTAAGGATATTTCTAACTGTCCTCTTGTGCACTTTTTCAGAATCACCAGCCTCTTGCGTAACTCTTGGAAAAGTAAAAGAACCTTCGGATTCATGTAACTTGTGAACTGCTCCAACAATAGCAGACCTGTCTTCTGGTGAAATTTTTGATGGTCTTCCCTTGTTTCGCTTTCTCTTATCAACAAGATTTATTTGCCTAAAGGCTGCATACAGTGTCTGTAAATGGTAGCTTGGCTATAGCATGGATGCATGCGTACAATATCTTTCACTCTAACCTTTGAAACTTAATGATGAATAGCCATTTCAACAGAATTCCTGGTAGTTACCTTCATTGTTTTAATTTTTGTTTTAGCTAATTTTCAAGGCAAAGAAAGAATAAATGGAGACAAAATGTAGTAAATGAGAATAACTTAACCTTTCTACACTTTTACAAATACAATACCAATAATATTTCAGAGCAAAGGCACGCCTCTCTCTAAAAATTATAGCCATGTGCAGCATCTCAGTCTACTTCCATAGAGTAGAAAGACTAGAAACAAGAAAACAGAGCTTTATGTTTGACAAATTTTGAGGACCAGGATAAGTTGCGACTATTTAGACCATTTATGAATGAGAAAAACGTGATCACGCATAATCAGAAACAAATAAAGTTGAGTTTCTTTAACTGAAAATTTATAAGTTTTTTCTATAGAATAGAGACAGTCGTGGAAATAATATTTGAGAAAAATCATCACAGGAAGTCTGCCTACTCACACTCGCCCTGTTTCAATGTTGTTTTGTTGATATAATGTGAAATCCAATGCAGAAATTGACTGGCTGATTGCTGAAGAGGAAAAACATCATTGATTAGAGGGAAGGGGACCTTATTTCTCACAATAATATTTCCACAACTGTAGTCACAGGATTAAACACTTTTTCTGCATTAGCTCTATTTTGCATGGGGGAGGGGGAGTTTACTCCCTTCTCCAAAATTTAAAAATTTAATTATTCAAAAACTGACTTGCCAAATCACCTCATATTTTGTCCCAGTGACCAAAATTTAGTTTTGCATCTTTTTAAAAAAAATTGAGCCGAAAAACGCCCATCCTCCCCAGACTACGCTCTCTTTTCAGACATGGGCATAAATTTTTTGACCCGTTTCTTTTACTTTTTCTGCAATAACTTGCCTTATCATTTATCTTTTACGTTCAATTGATTATCCTTATGATATCCTTATGATTTCACTTTTGTTAATCAATGTAAATTAATTTAATTGAATTTTCCCTATAGCACTTATATGGCACTTCCCTATGGCCACCGTACACCTGTGAGTTTGAATATGACGCAAGAGAAACTGTGGAGTAAGAGAAACTCATGAGAGAGAATTTTGTTTTGTAAATAATTTTGTATTCTCTGATTTTTTCTTTGCTAAGTCATATGTTCTCCGATTTTTCAATAAGAATTCAAATAAAAACATAAAGCTAAAATGGAGAACAAACTTACGTTAGTTCAAGAAGAAAAACGTTTTGAATTAGTCCGGGAGTATCCCATAATTTATGATATGAAATAATGTTTCAAAGGCACCTTGACATTCTCTATTTTTGAAAATATCCCTAACCCAACAACGTTTCTTTCTTTTCTGACCATTTCGCTTCATCCTACGCATCTGCTCTATTAAAGTCAAAATCCTCAATCTTTGATGTAGTTTTCGTCTTTCTATTGTCATAAAAATAAAATTTGATAAACCATTTTTGACTTTTGAGACATAACATATAAAATGAACACCTGGTCAAATTAGAATATTGATTTTAATTTTCCTAGTTAAAACGCAATGTGAACGTAATTTTTAAAACATGAGTTGTTTAATCATTAAAACATAGTGCGAACCAAGCTAAACTGGTGAGGACTACAGTAGCTGAGAGAATACACTAGCGAGTTAAAAAAGCCAAATAAAACCAATGCAGCCTGCTCAGCTCATCACAATGGAAAAACTTCAAGCCCATGTAGCCAGCTGAATGTAGAGAAATCATGGATACCACAAAAAGCTAAATCTGCTAAATCTATCTCCTGCACTATTCTTTTAACTTACCTACTATAGCCTTTCTGCAGAAAATATTCACTCTGCAAAACTTGATTTGACTGTATCCATCTTGCGATCATTTTTCCATTCAAGAAACTCCATGCTATTTTTCTCTATGTATAAAATATCGCTGACACTTTTTGGGTTGTCTTGCCAATTCAGTTCAAAAATCCTGATGTACCCAGGGTGAATCATTTCAATAATTTGCTTGAATTGATATGAGAAAAAGACTGAGTATTAGTAACTTTCGATTTTTCTAAGTGAATATTCACCATGAATAGTGAATAGCGCGGCTTCGATATCGTGAGGAGATAAAAATGATGTAATGGTTTAGAGCCGGGAGTTCTCAGAAATTGAGGACTGTAAATGGTATTGAAAATAAAGACCCAAAAGGTTTTTCTGTACTAAATTTTAGGGAAAAAATGACTTTGGAAAGAAAATTTAACATTTTTTCTAAATTTAGGGAAAGCAAAGAGAGAGAGAAAAAAAATGCTAAATAAAAAATGATATTTGATGGTTCTGAAAAAGTGAATAACAATTCAATTATTCACACTGGGTATGTCCGTGTATTATAAAATCTGTTTTCAAAGAAGTACATTCGATAGGATCAGACTGAATTAGAAAGATCTTAAAGATTCTGAAAAATATATAGCTTTTGACATATATACTTATTAATATATACACTTAAAAATATATACTTATTAACACTTACAGTGTCCCTTTAAGTTTGGATGATGACCGCTGAATAAAATTTTAGATGCAGGAACAAGAGATGATTTTCTTTTTGCCTCTCCTTTCGCCAAAGCTTTTATTTTACATCTAAAACATTGACGTGTAAAAACATCAAAAACTGTATCTAAACTTTAAACGTTTTGGAGACAGAAGCTTGATGGGACCCTTTGGTTTTATCGGTAAAACTGCTCCATTTGCTTCCAATTTTTCTGATTTACAAGTTTAACATTTAATTTTGAACAAGGAACAAAATTTCCCTTCTTTATTATGCTGATCGATTAGCTATAAACAATCCCGTGCTGGGTAATAAGTGAAAATCTCATAAGAATTTTTTATTTTCCATGCTGCAAACTCCTTGAAGTCAAATTTTTTAGATATTGAATGTTTGACTGTATCAAGAAGATGATATTTGTTTGGCATAGATATCCCAGCACATGTAAGGAAGAGTGTCAGAAATGATATCATTTTGACAGAGTTGTCTTGGAAAAACTTTCTTCAAAACTTGTGTAGATCAAATGTGTTTTGGGACTTACACATTCATAAAAACGCAACAAGAATTTCAACGTAAATTTCAAATTTTTCAGTTGTATATTCACTTTCAATATATGATATCAAAGCAAAATCGTCATTGATCTGTATGGATCATCCACCTGAAAATATAAATATGAATACTTATCTTGTGCCGAAGGCAAAAGATTAAAGGATCTCAGTTTAAACCTGACACGTAAAAGTACAACTTCATTTCATAAACATTTGCTAGGAAACATAAGGGAATTGAACTTTCCGCTACAAAGCTAACAGATGATTGCTAATGTATCTAATCTAACATGATATTTTTTGCAAATGCATTACTAGTAAAACATTACTAGCAAAAAAGATAACCTGAAAGCGTTATAGAGGGGGTCAATATGGTCTTGAATAAGAAAGTCTCAAATGGGCTTCCATCTTGTATTGTGGATAATGGTGTTAAGATTACAGATAACAAGGATATCTCAGAATCATTTAATAGTTCTTCTGTAATATAGCTCTCAATCTGGTAAAAAAACTTTAATCCTGTTCAGTCAACCCCAGTGACGATCTGAAAAATTGTGAAGGTTATTCTGATAGCTTTTTTTTCATCCTGTTATTCAGAGTGATATTTAGGATACTATTAGTAACTTAGACTAGAATAAAGCTGATGATTATTATCATATATTAGTTAAGATAAAGCTTCTCAAACATGATATAAGTACTATACTAGCCATTATATTTAATGAGTCTTTCCAACAAGGTCACTTGTCAGCATTGCTCAAGATTGCCAAAGTTATCCAACTTCATATAGGTGGTAGTAAGACAGAATTAAGTAACTATAGACTGGTTTTGATACTTCCTATTCTGAGTAAAATCTCAGAAAGAATCGTTCAGAATTAAATGTCTGAGTACTTGACTAAACGAAATATTACAGTTTTTCATAAGTATGGTATTCAAGCAAAAACGTCAATTTATTTGGCAACGTTGGGTCTTACTTTTAGAATCATTGCACCATTAGAGAGTAATGAAATACCATGTGTTGTTTTTCTTGACTTTTCGAAGTCCTTTGACACTGTTAATCATGGCATTTTATTAAGCAAATTGCCATATTACGGGTTAACAGGCAAAGTTAATGATTGCTTCAGGTCCTACATAAGTGATAGGAAGCGAACTTTGTGTATTGGTAAAGATTTTGTAAACCCCAAATTATTAGACATGGTGTTCCACAAGGATCAATCTTAGGACCTACTCTGTATCTTATTTATATCAATCATATGATAGAAAGTATTTCTAACGGTAATGTGAATTTGTTGATGATTCATACTTGTTTTTAGTTCCGAATCTTATAAAACATTTTAGTCGTTGATAAATGAAGATTTAGGTAGTCTAAGCAAGTGGTTAAGAGCGACCAAATTGACCTTAATTGTTGCAAAATCAACATAAACAATCAACTAAAAAGTTGATTGATCTAAATCTGTCAATAAATCATGAGTCTCTAAGACAAGTAAGTAAATCTAAGTATCTAGGATTCTATATTGATAGTAATTTCTCATGTTAGTAAGAAGGTCCCTCAAGAAATAGGAATTCTATGTAGACTTTGACATATATTGCCTCCTTATTGTAGCAAGTCTATATTTCATTCTTTTATTCTATCCCACATTAGAAATAGGTTAGAAATTTGGAGTAGTGCAATTTCGACATCATTGGAAAGGATAAATAAGTAACTGAAGAAAGGAATCAGATTATTATGTTTTGAAAACTACAGACATCCTTCAGCAGAGCTTTTTATAGACAAAAAATATAATGAATTTCGAATCTCTGGTCAAATTTTCTAGGTATACATTGTTATTTAGATTATTTAGTAATGATCTTCCTAATTTAGAGTACCCTTGATTTAAGCTTAAAGTAGCCGGAAATTCAATTTTCTCAACAGGCCTAAGTGACTTGAATAAACTTAGTAATGATATAAAGATTTCCGAGTCTTTTAGTCAATTGAAAAAGATTCTAAAAATTGAGCTTTTTGGATCTATCTAGTTGAGTTCTTTATGTTTATTATATTTTTTGTCAATTGCATTGTAGCTCTATCAATTTTCTATTATCTGCAAATACATTTGGTCTCTTGTTAGAGTATTTGTGTTTGTTTTTTTTCAAAAACGTATTTCCCAATATCGTTTTACTTTTTTTTGTGGTTCTATTAGAGACTGCAGCCAGAGGGCCATATACGTTTTTTGACCATTTCTGCAGAACCTAAGCCTTGTACATATTAATCGCATAGAAAATAAAGTTTTTAGATGCGTAATAAAAAAATGTTTCTACTTTGCAATTTATACTTAGGAAGAAAAGAAGTATATTAATGTAATATACTTACAAACATAAATATATGTTAGTTTCAAATATTTTTCTCAAATATGAACTTTGTCAGATTCTATTTACTTTTTGAATGTAATATCAATAACTCTGTCTTTGGTGATTGCATTTGAAATATTGAACCCCCATAGCTCTGACTCTTTATCTTTGGCAGTAGGAATCTTAACAAAAGTTATACCTTTATTCCTTCTACTAGTGTCACATCCCAATACAGCACAATTCTCACCAGGCATATTGTGTCTAATAAAATCATTTATGAAGGGCCTGTGAAAAAAATTATCCAAGATTTGTAAAAAGATGTATATCTTCGGTATGTTGAAGTATTAATAACAGAAACCAAAATACATACGCACACTTTTGGTTAACATAAAGTTCATCCGTCTTTCAAGTATAAGGACCGCCTGAAAAAAATACTTACTTTCACTGTAATATATAATGAAAAATATGTCGGTATATTGTTTAGGTTCTTCAAAAAAATTTGGAAAAGAGTTGTTAGGAAAGTCATTTTTGACCAT
>JANSTP010225659.1:0-11416 GCA_025330745.1 Cladonema radiatum | reverse complement strand
GGATAATATGACGTATAGTTTTGCCGACGCCAAATTGAAAACGTGGTAAACAAATACAAAATATGTTATTAAAAATTATGAACTTGACTTACGATTTTAATTTGGCTAAACAACAGGCATTACGCCAACTTTTTTTTTCCGTGAGCGAACAAAGACCTGATTTATTGGACCAAGATCTCATTTAACGGACAAATACCTTAGTTATTTTGAGATTTTACTTTCTTTAAAAACGGGGGTTGTGTATTATCAAAAATGAAAATCGCAATTGACAATAAAATAAATTGTCCCAAAAGTAGAATTTGTTTATAAAAAAAGGTGTTAGGTCCATATAACCAATTGTCTCAAGACAGTTTTTTACTATTTTGTTTCTAGATATTTCAGGTCTTGGTTCAATAAATCTGGTCTTGGTCTGGTAAATTAGGTCTTCGTCCGGTAAATACCGACTGCTGGGTCAAACTAACAAGTCCGGATGGCAGCCGAACAAATATACAGTGGAACCTCCACTAACGGTCACCTCCTTACAACGGTCACCTCTACAACAACGGCCAGAAGCGGAAGTCCCTGCCAACATTATGGTCACTGAATGTGTGAACTTAGTTTTGTGTTAAGTTTAAAGGTGAAACAAACCTGTTAAAAAGTTTTGGTCGATCTCTCTGTGTTCCGAAGCTTTTTAACGAAAATCTCGAAGATCTAAAGAACATTGCTTCCCTCTCCAGCTTGTTAGCAATTTTGAAACTTCCCTGTACGCTCTCCGGACACCGGCTGAATAGGGTTTAGAGAAGGGTGGAGGGTCGCCTCAAATTAAGATTTTTAGCATGACTGTAAATTAATGTAGTATACCAATTAATCAACTTTCGATAAAATGAGCTCAATTTTTTTTCGCCTGACGAGCTGACACCTCAAAACCTCAAGTGGGCAACACTGAAAAATGCAAAAGGAAGTTTACTTTCCTCTGAATTTCGACCATGGGCATCGGAATATGGCGGTTTAGGGGTATGAAAGAGCTAGTTTAGGATTTAAAAAGATTTAAATCTGCAATACTTAGTGAAATGAGATTAAACTTAGTACTAAGATAGAACACCATCACCAGTTTTCAACAATCGATATTTCACTGCATTTGGTAAGGTGGTTAGGCGATGGCGTCGTTTAAATTGCCGATGAAAACCTGTGATAACGACGATTATCTCGATATCTCTAAAACGATTCAAGCAATGATTTTTGGTCTTGAAAGATGAAAGCAGAGAAAGTTTTGAGTTTTTCTCGAATACAGGCGATTTTTAGTGCGAAAAATATTTTACTGAACTCTAAAAGAGAGAAAAACGCAAAGAAATTGCCTTTTTCTAAAATAATCGCCTTAAAGCTACCCAAATTTGTGCATTAACATGGAATCATGTATTTTTTATCAATTTCACAGTATTTAACCCCTCAAAAAAGTGATGACGTAATTAAAACACCCGAAAAACAAATTTTACCGTTTTGTCGGCGTTATAACGATTATGACGCTATTTTGGCGTTAATATAACTGGCTTGACGTATCGCTAGATCTTACCTAAACCTAATATAACACATTTTAGTCACTAAAACTTTGTAAAAGCTATAAAACTAAGTGCATTATGTATATAAGTACATATATTCTGCTCTTTTTGACGTCAAAAAAATGACGTCATTGCGACGTGAAGACGTCATTTTCAGGTCAGGCAACATCGATTTTCGGATTCCTCGTACATTTTAGCTTTAGGAAAAACCTTTTTTGCAAACTTTACCGGGAATATGAACGGGACTTTGAAATGCAACAATTGGACCCGGACTACAATGTCGTTTCCAAAACCCTGTCAGCCAGCTATATTCTCTGAAATTTCGCATATAGCTCTCCTGCTTCTCTCCTAATTTTTGGCAGGAAACATTTTGGATTGTGGAATTGATTGGTTGCCATGTTAACCAGGAAATACAAATTTGAAACCAAAACCTCACTTGTAACCTGTAACATATAGCTATTATACTACATAGCATGAAAATTGTGTAATTTAGTGAAAACTGTGGAAAGTTTTATTTGCTCACTGACTATTTACATTCAACGTTTTTAAGGATTTTGGGACAATTTGGACCTATCAAAGATGATGAAATGATGACAACGTCATTATTTGAAATGACGTCACAAAATGAGTTGGGTAGATGTAATCATTTGATCTTTTAGAAAAACAAAGAAAAAATACACAAAGTTCATTCATGCCCAAATACCCCAAACTAGAAGGTCCCCTCTTAGACAACTTTAAAAAGCCATAACCCTGCAGCCAGATGCAGTTTTCATGCAAAATTTTTAATGCAGATTCAAAATATAGAGTCAAAAATGAGAATTTTGGTCTGTAGAAGTTCGCCTTCAAAAATTAAACGATGTGGTTTACCAAGATTTCAAATTGCTCCAACAGTTCACCTGCAAGATTCCTCATGAGATTAGACTTAAAGAAACAAATGTTTAATAGATTTTCTGCGATTTTGCTGCTCAATAATATGGAATTAGTTGGCTTTGTACAGAATTTAGTTCAATTTGATTTTGATGAAGATTGCATATTCCTCATCCAAAAAAAAGCAGTCAGTCAGCAGAAAGAGAATATTAATATGCAATCAGCAACCATCATGTGATTATTGAAAGATATTTTGCGTGTCCAATTTTCATTAAAAGAGAAAAAATGTAAACAACCATATTGTTAACAATTGAATATTTTTATCTACTGGAAATTTGAGATACAAATATTTTTTGTCTCATCAGCAAAATCTTTGTTTACATTAATAAATGCATGCTGGTAATAACTGCTATAAATTTAATATCAAATTTGTAACATTAGAACAACGTAAAGAGGAGGGGAACAAGGAAAAAGGGAAGTGGCATTTCAAAGGTATAAGAAATTTCTTCCTATAAAAAATGTTCTAGCCTGGAAATATGGCATGCTTTTTAAAGGAAATGAAAACCGTATTGAGACTCTAAAAAAATCGTACCCTAATTTGTAGACGTTAATGAAAAAACTGAATTACAGCCGTTGGAAAACCTAAAGAAATGTGCTTCTCCAAACGCTTGTGGCTGCAATTTTTGGCATAATAGCCTACGAGAGCTATAGTCAAAATAAAAGTCAGTTCGCAGTCTTTTTCTCCTAATGAACAACCTGTGCATCCATCTGTATTATCTAGTTTTTCAAATAAAAAGAAGTTGGGATCTGGTTTTCTTCAATAATCAAATCCCAAACTTGGGTTCTGTTATTTCATAGCGTCTCAGTCTTGGTTTGGATCCAGTTTGAGAATGTCTAAGAGTTTCACTTATCGATGTTTTTTAGTTACTGTTTGGATTAAAATTAAATTTTTTGCATTTATACTTACTGTAGGTGTAAGACACTGTTGGACCACCTTAAAATATTTTCATTTTCTGTATGATGCCAAAAAAAATGTTCTTGACTTATTTTTGACGTTCTTTAAAAGAAGATGAAAGGAAATTTTTTATTTTATCATCTTTAGTTTCACATTGACTTTATAAATTTTTAAAAATTTACAGTCTTCAATTTATTTTTAATAAATCAATTTAAAGACCGCATTTTGGCTTCTTTAAACCTAGTAGTCCAAGATCGTCTAATCCACAGCCTCTTATATTTATTACGGAAAAATAGTGCTGTTTTGACAAGTGTATAAACTCTCATGCCATATTTTCATGGCTCAATGATTTGTTTTTAGATAATATGTTCCTTTCATCTAACTTCGGTCTAATAACGTTTCTATGACTATGGGGCACATTAAAGCATTGCAATTGGGGATAATCGTGATAGTAGTATGTGTCATCACATTAACAGACGCACATGGAACAATGGTGAAACCGTATAATTGGTTCGATTATCAGAAATGGTTACTCACTGTCAAAGGATTAACCTATGACTTCATTGGCATGAAATCTGGTCTTCAATGTTTTGCCGGGTGTGAGCTCGATGGGAAAGAACTTTGTCCAGGGCAAGAAAAAGGATGTAGATTCCCAACACCTGGATGCTCATGCATGTGGTATAAAAACTGGACCCATATTGAGAGACCTACAATCTTTAAAAAGAAGTATCTTACGTATTACTACGTAAAAAAGCGTTATTTATTGGAACATAACCCTTGGCGAGCACCCGGTTTTGCGCCCATTGACAGTCCATGCGGTGTTGCAGGTGGTAATCTGTATGGCTGCGTAAATGGAAAGTGTAATGCATCACAAGGAGGATATGGTTATGGTGTTGATGCTCTCAAGTTCAAGTTTCCACATGATATTTACGTCACAAAATGGAAGAGAGGTGACATAGTTGAGGCAGCTTGGGGAATACAAGCTAATCATGGCGGAGGTTATTCTTATAGACTTTGTAAAGTTCCAAAGGAGGGCGTATCTGCATTAAGTGAAAAGATATGTCAGCAAATACCTCTTAAATTTTATGGAAACATGCAATGGGCACAGTATGGGGAGGACGAATCTACACGTGTTTCGTTTCCTGCGGTTCGCATTAGCAAGGGCACATTCCCACCTGGGTCACAGTGGACAAAGAATCCCATACCGCCCTGCAGAGGTTTTTTCGGAGGTGCTTTAAATCCGACGAAAAATTGCACTCAAGGATATCAATTCCCTCCACCCAGACCAGGATTATCGGGATTCGGTGCTAATGTTGCTCGAACCTATCATTTCCAGTTTTCAGTAATCGACAAGTTGATAATACCTAAAGATATTGAACCAGGAGAATATGTTTTATCATTTAGATGGGATTGTGAACAAACACCACAAGTTTGGAATACATGCTCATCTATTCAAATTGAATAGCTCTTTGAAGTGCCATTATTGCATTAAAATATGACGTACATAATGTGCAATCTTTGATAATATCTTCGTATGTAAATATGTATTTCTTAAAGATTAAATAATACACTCTTATTTCATACAGTTATCTATTCCTTCCTTTGTCTATCGTGTTTGATGTACCCTAAGTGACTCACCTTTCTTAGTTGGTCTATGTTCCAATTGTGGCCGACATGGCTTATTTGCCCTCACCTACTTTTTGTGCTCCAAGTGACCTATCTGCCCAACATTTATCAAATTCAAGCTGCCTGGCGTTTCAAAATATTTTCAGATCTACTATAAGTTTTAGACCTAATTTTCGAAGGTTTTAGAAGAGTTCTTAGTTCTTTAACATCCTCTGCAGTAAAAAATATGGAAATAATTATAAGGCAACTGGATAAGCTTTTGCAAGCCTCGAAATGTCAATTTCAAAATGCAAATTTTAGATTCTATAATTATGTTAAAGGAAATATAATTGCATAGGCATCACCAAACGTTCTTGTTTCAGTCGGGGTTAGGCGTTAACAAGCATGAGTAAGAAAATAAAAATATGGTCTCTGTCTGACAATATCAATAGTAATAATTTCCCTATATCAGACAATCTATGCGAAAGTGACTATAAAATGTACATGGCCCCGTAATTGTTATTTGCTTCCATATTATTAAGATAGTCGAGCATCAAGAGTCAAAACCATAGAGTTAAGTATAATTATCTAAAATGCTGGATACTGTTTTCTGCCATTGTAGATAATGAAGACCGTTTTCTTGTCAAATTCTAGCTTATACGGCAAAAAACGTACAAACAGTGAAGTTTTACCATGGTTTGTATAATTGGCAACACTTGTAACTAGCCATACTTGATCTTTAAGAACTAGTCTAATTTAATACATCTAATACATACAAGAAATACTTCATCAACATGTTATGAAAAATCTTAAAATCCGACTTTTTTCAAATTTATTATAAAGAGACCATAATTTGCCGTTCAAAGAACGAGGCTTCATATTTCTCTTACATGTAGCGCTTTAGATGTACCTATCAATTCTATGATCAAAACTAATGTAATGGTCCAAACAATGATTTTTCGATAACATTGTCCAATATGGTGGTCATCATCATTTGACAGCAAAATCCGGTGATAGGTTCGAGTAGATGGAGGTTCGCATAGGTTCCTTCGAACCCTTGAGGCGGCTCACTATTGGGTTGTTTGGTAGAGGAACTGTCATTTGACGCTGTTGAAATAAATTGAATGCGGAGTATGCAAAGACCCGAGGGCGTTGGTTTAAATACACCAAACCATGCAAACATGTAAAATATCGGGTCGGTATTACTATCGATGAAGTTCTATTATGGAATAAGCATATTGAAAATCTTCACTCAAAATTGCCTATTGCAATTAGGCTAATCTCAGAAATAAGGCATTAGATTCAAAGTGAAAGCCTATAGAGCATATATTTTGCTCTGTTTTCCTCCCATGTGAAAATGGGAAACTTATGGGAACTTGGTTTGGTCACTTACTTCGAAACACAATCTAGATAAAGTTCTAAAAATCCAAAAGAAGGGTATTCGCACTATGACCTTTTTCGGAACCTAGAGAGTCCTCTTTTCCATTCTTTCTCTCACTTGACGTTCTTAATTCTGACCATGTGGCATCTCTTAACAGGCTTTTCATGGGGTTTCATTTTATCACAGATAATCTGTCCATAAGTATTAGTACTTTCAGAAAAACCTTTCTTCTACACTTGCTAGACTTCAAAGCCTTATGAAATTGCCAAAAGTAAATATATCGTTGTACGGTGAAAACTCGCTATACTTCCAGAACCAAAAGTTATGGAATGAACTGATTGCTAAAAATTCACGTCTTTTAATTTTAACAATAAAAAACAAAAAACATTTTTTAGATCAATTAAGAGACATTTCCTTGACTCGTCTTAGGTTTCTTAATATTTTGTTTCGCATGATGCTGCTAAATTTTTATTTCCTTTTCAATTTTTTTTCTTTTTGTATTTTTGAAGTGAAATATATCCACCTTAGGTAGCTTCTTCGTGCTTTGTGACTTAGAGGACTTTTCATTTTTTTTTTTCGATGGCTTTTATATTTTTACCCTTGAGGTACTATTTAAGTCTCCGTACAATTAATGTTATGTATTATATACTTATGTTACTTTTGTGTAACAATTAAATTTATATTTTCGCCTCGAAATTCAATTGAGGAACTAGTAATTTGATTGAAAAATAAATGTTTTATCTATCTATCTATTTATCTATTCATCTATCTTAAAGCAACATTTAATACTACAGCAAAATCAAAGCCCTAGGATAAGGGAGTATAATAATTTCTAAGATTTTATAATGCAGATTTTATTGCTACGCCCAAGCCTTGAACTGGTCAAACAAGGTTTTTTTTTTGCTATTTCGTTTGAGCCTTCTAAGGACACAGCGACAGAACAGCGGCACGGTTCCTTAATAAACAGTCCATTGACGCTGGTTGGTCAAATATATATTTCAATTCTATTTTGAAAACTCGGTACTTTTCATTTTTAAAAATATTCCTCGCCTAGTCAAAATTTTGACAGATTTCAACAGTCAACTGATTTGATGAAAATTTCGGAATAAACTCTTGTTTTTCATTACAACCGAGTCTTTAAAAATGAATCTCTTTCGTATATGTACTACAGTACATAAGCATGTGAAAGTAACACTTTTGTTCTAATGGGACGTTGAGTGAGTCCCTGGACACTAGTTGGCGCGGTGAACATTTACCTCGAATTTCTGAAGCCTTGTTCTTCTTTCTGAAAAACTTCCCCACTAAGACAAAAACTGGAAATTTCATGCACCCGCATACAATAGCCCTCAACAAAAAGGACCAACTGGAAAATATTCCTATATTCCTAAAACACTCCCATTCGAAATGGTGGGTCCGGTGGAAGATTTGACAAATTTCCTTAAACTGGTAAAAGTTAGTGAGACAGGGGTGAGACAAAGGTGTCCAGCATCAGAGCAAACAAACTCCTTTGTTTTGATAAAGGGTCTCTAAATGCAATTATATTAGATTTTCAAATGATTACGTCTACGCATACAAAATTATCTTACGATACTCACGAGAAAAAAATGTTTATTTTCAAAAAATTCGCTTACAAAGTGAAATATGAGTGAAGTTAGTCACTGTTTTCAATATTTTGAAGACTTCGGCAAAATATCTGTGTTTACTTAACGTGCAATAATACTTTACAAAAGTAGACTAACAAGCAACATACAGATCATTTGGAATTTTGATACGGATCGGATATCAAAAGGTAAGTGGAAAAAGATATTGATGGTTCTGTGTATGTTAGGATTCGTTTTAAGATATTGGAATACCTAATTTTAAAATCCCCAATAGCATTAAGACAAGTGGTAGCAATGGTGGCAGCTTTCATAAACCGTTCATGACTAAAATCTGTCCAAAGACCTTGTAATATGAATGTCATTAGCCTGTATACTTTTGGCGATATAACCAGACACTATTCAAATAGTCTTTGACAGTTTAATGTATGTTTACTTTTGCTACCTACTATTACTTGAAATAAATTACCAGGAAATTTTTCAGGAGGCAGTATCATCAATGATAAGCATCTATTTATACAATCGGTGTGATTTTCGTTTTTAGCATGATGAAGAAGTTCACAGCTTTGCAATGGCTGTTTGTGGTTGCATCCCTCTACATAACAAAAACAAATGGTCATGGTACAATGGTGATGCCCCACAATTGGTTCGATCATCAAATGTGGTTGAGAACAGCAAAAGGTATTGTTTATGATTACGTTGGAATGAAATCTGGTCAACAATGTTATGCAGGATGCGAACTTGATGGCCATAAATTATGCCCACGATTGGAAAGAGGGTGCCCAACTCCTTCTGCAGGATGCTCTTGTATGTGGTATAAAAACTGGACACATATTTCTAATCCAACAATTTTCAAAAAGAAATATTTAACTTACTTTTATACAAACTATAGCCAGTACCTAATGCACAACCCCTGGAGAGCTCCCGGAGCTGCTCGTGTTGATAGCCCTTGTGGGGTTGCAGGAGGCAACATATATGGCTGTGTTTATGGGAGTTGCAATACTTCAAATGGTGGGTATGGCTTTGGAGTTGATTCCCTAAGATTTAATTTTCCACACAAGTTTTTTGTCACAAAATGGCGAAGAGGTGACATAGTTGAAGCAGCATGGACAATAACTGCAAACCATGGTGGAGGTTACTCTTACCGACTTTGCAAAGTTCCAAAAGAGGGAATATCTGCTCTTACTGAAGAAATTTGCCAGCAAATACCTTTGAAATTTTTTGGAGATATCCATTGGGCACAGTATGGTGAAAATGTATCTAGCCGTGTTTCTTTTCCTGCCGTTCGCATAAGCAAAGGCACTTTCCCGCCTGGGTCGCAATGGACAAAGAATCCAATTCCACCTTGCAAGGGAATAGCTGGAGGTGTAACAAACCCAACTCAAGAATGCCCTCAGGGATATCAATTCCCACCCCCAGGACCAGGATTATATGGTTATGGTGTTAACTTTGCAGCGACCTATACATTTCAGTTTTCCGTCATTGACAAGTTGATAATTCCTAAAGATATTGAACCAGGGCAATACGTGTTATCATTTCGATGGGATTGTGAACAAACACCACAAGTTTGGAATACATGTTCATCCATTCAAATTGAATAGCTCGTTGAAAAAACAAAATTAATGTCTTAAAACATTGCATATGTAATTTCTTATGGTCTTCCTGCTTTGTTTTTTGTTTTTAAGGAATGATATAATATAATATGTCATATGGTATTCCTCTTTTTTCAAAATAGTTCCCTCAAACACGGACCTGCTTCTGGTACAAAACAAGAAAAGCCTGTCTAAGAGTCTAAGAATGAGCCTATCTATATAAGCCTGTGAATGGGTGAAAACCACCCAGCTTCCTTCTTGGCTGTTTTCGTAGCCCTTTAGGTTGGCTACAAAGGGGAATCACCAAATTCGCCCTCTCGCAATTTCGCTACTCAAAAACTCTATGTTTAATGAAAAGTCAAAATCTGAAAACTGCTCAATTTTACCCTTTGTACCCATTTTACCCTTTTAAATTTTATTCTAAATGTTAACTAAATTTTCAATCATTTGTTATTGTTATTTTGGCAAGAAATACCAAAACTGACTACTACTTACTTATTTTATCAAAAAGTGTTGATGTATTGGTTTAACAATAACTACTAGTAGCGAGTGACTAGATACTAAGAAACAAAAACAAGAAATAATTGTCAGTGAAATTTCTTTCTGCTGAAAGTCTGTTTGCCAAATGCTTATTGACCTAATGTCCGCTCAACCTAGTGTCCTTTCGGCTTATGTTCGACATAGTGTCTGTTCGGCTAACGGCCTAGTGTCTTTCGGCTAAATGTCCGGGAACAAGTTTTAACACCTCTTTCCTCTACCATTACTCCTCGTCTTTTTGAGATAAAAGGCTCCGATTTATTCTTTATTTTCAGGTGGAATTTAATTATTTTTAATTATATGTTTGATATTTTTGAAAGAAATTAGAAAAAGATTATTTTTCGTCTAATTGGAAAGGGCATTTGATTTTAGGCTACTGTACCTAAATCTGATTCCTCAACAAGTATGAACAATGGCCCATTTTCGGTGGCTCGATAGTTTTTTTGAAAAAAATGCCCGGGCTGGTCAAAAATTTAAAATTTCAGGCAGCCCGGAAAAAATGCGCCCAAAAAATAACCGGGCCTACCGAAAACTGTTCCCAATTTTACGTGGCCGAGCTATTCTAAAGAGTGGGTCCGGTAGAAAATTTTCCAGTTTTTGACAGCCTGGTCAACTTTATTATTTAAAGATTGTTGACAGGTCTTGATAACCAAAGTTTTGACAAAATTGCAAATATAATAGCAATATGGTTGATGTAACTTTGATGGGATCTCCTTGTTTGTGGGGACCTAGGCCATGAGCCCATACCTAAACTCGGCCTTTATTAACAGACCCTGCCACTGGGTGGCCTTGTGTATATTCCAATTCAATTTTTGGAAATTCAATACTTTTCATTTTTTCACCCCTCCTCAATTTATTCGACTATTTATTACGAATTTGCTTTTATCAAGAAAATTAGTTTTTCAAAATAGAGGTCTCCAACTGAAAACAGTTTTTAACAGCCCACTGATTGGATGAAAATTAAGGAATATATAGAAATTTCCGATGCTTCGAATAAACTATTGTTTTTCTTTACGACCAACGTGTCTTCAAAAATGATCCTCAAAATGATTCAAATTTCAAAAAGTCCCTCAGGAAATTGGTGGCGCTTTTTCTTAGGTGACCATAGAATACATGTAATTTCTTATTAAATTAATCACATGCTTAATAAATTAAACTTTTGTTACTGTATGTGCATTAATAGGTACAGTCTCCATTATCTCAATATTTCTTTTGGTGGTTCATGCTTTTTCATATATAATACTGTAGTAAGTAACGTATGACGCAGTGGCGGTTTTAGGGGGGGGGGCTAGGGGGGCTGCAGCCCCGGGCCCCGCGCTTCAAGGGGCCCCGCAAAAACTGAAACA